>CANDYM010000772.1:0-93861 GCA_947397865.1 Polietes domitor
TAAGATGTTCTGCCAAATTTAAAGAAAATCGGGTATAATATGTCGTTTCTAGAGCGGAAAATGTCAAATCGGGAGCGACATTTGTATGGGGGCTATATCTAAATCTGAACCGATCTTACCCAATTTTTGCATAGGTGTTTCCAGTTGGATTATAAGATGTTGTGCCAATTTTAAAGAAAATCGGATACAATATGTGGTTTATAAAGCGGAAAATGTCAAATCGGGAGCGACATTTGTATTGGGGCTATATCTAAATCTGAACCGATTTCATCCAAATTCAATACCGATGGTCCTTGGCCAGAAAAAATAACTTCTGTCAAGTTTCATGACAATCGGACAGCAATTGCGACCTGTAGAGTGCGAACAAGCTTAGATGGACAGCAGACGGACGGACGGACGGACGGACGGACGGACGGACGGACGGACGGACGGACGGACGGACGGACGGACGGACGGACGGACAGACAGACATTGTTAAATCGACTCAGCTGGTGATTCTAAGCCGATCCGTATACTTAAAGGTGGGTCTAGCTCGATTATTTCTTGGTGTTACAAACATTTGGCGCGAAACTAACTTATAATACCCTAGACCACGAAGTGGTGTAGGGTATAAAAATAAAAATATGGAGGAAATCAAAAATGTTTTTTTCCAACTGTCCGATTTTTCGTGGAATGCTCCATATATAGTACATAAGTATGTGTATGTTTGGCTCTCACATTTATTACCTTATTTCATTTATGTGTGGTCAATATTTGACACGTCATCATGACGGCTGAATGATGGAATTTATAACTTTATGGTCGTATCGTTGTATCGTTGGTCGGTTCTTGCCTTCCTCGGTTTCCAATGAAATGATGATTGTCAGCAATTTTTGGGCAGCAACTTTCGTTCCCCTTTTACAATCCTTACCAGAGATTGAATTGCATTTTGGAAAATGATTTTATTGGTGTCGTGACCATAATTGGAAATGCATGTACATTTGTACATACAGACATATAAGTTGAAAAAGAACGTACTTATTATATACTCACCCTACATATTAGGAGGGCATACATATTGTTTGATACTTACGTAAAGTGTATCACAAGGAAGGAGAAACTTACGGATTTACGGTATATTTGGCCCGAATTCCAATTCACATGACAACTGTGTCCTTTCGTCCACGAGACATGATAACCTCTAAATGAGATTAAAATCTATTCTATATATAGTATATCAATATTACTCCAATGTTAAAGAAAAAGCACAAGGTTACCACACATTTATATCTCCACACACAAAAGGTCTAAATCCAAAGTTGTGATGAATGTCTTAACTACGGCCCTTCATATAATCATATTCAGTATACAATCAAATATTTTATAACTTATGTGTGAATATGTTTTATAATGTTTTCGAAACAGTGAAAGAAGTTAACATTTCGAGATAAACAGAAATTGTCCTGTGGTTCTCCAGTTTTAATAAAAGTTGTACTTTTAAATAATGGAAATAAAGTTGCATTTTCCGATTTTCAAAAATAGTAAAATGTAGGCAGAAAAATCAGGAATTTTATCATAAGGTAAACTATTATATGTATAACTAGCAGTGCCCTTTTTGTCAATCTCTTCATCACTTTTATCCATCTCCGTTTTTGGATAGTATTTATTCAATTTTCTTTTGCAGAATATAAATAAATCTCAAATAGTAATTGAAACCGCCTTTTCGAAAGCTCACATATACAGTCAGAGAGACGCTTCCCCCTTAAAATTGCAAATTTCATTTATGTTGCTAGTCTACCTCGTCAGAGGAGTTCATACGGCGAATTTTACGATTCTAGCTGGAATAGTTTGTTTGGTACCAAAAAATTCATTTATGGTCCACTTCCATTTGATCAGTGGAATGTACACGTCGAATATCAATATTATACCTGCAATACTTCGGTTAATAGCATTTTTATCCCATTTTTCTCTAAAACGTATATATTTCGAAAAATACATTTATGTTGCGAGTCTACGTGGTCAGAAGAATTTACAAACTGAAATTCAAGATTCTAGCTTCAGTTGGTACCATTTTTATCTTTTTTTTGGTTTTTCCTTCCTAAAAGTAAAAATTTCGAAAAATCCCTTTTTGTCGCCTGTTCCCATGGTAAGACGAAGGCACGCACCGAATTTCATGTTTCTAGTTTAATCATGACGAAGGTTCGAGGTTTATCCCCTTTTGGTTCATTTTATTCCCTAAAAGTAAAAATTTCATAAAAACCTGAAAAAAATGTCCTGGGTACGCGTTTCATTTTCTTCTATAACTTTCGATTCGTGGCAGATTCGACGAATTTGTTTTTTGCACTTGAAAGTAAACATATTGGACTAGTTTTAGTGAAAAATTGGTTAAAATCTAATGGGGCATTTTTTATTTTATTTTTGTGATTTTTTTTATTGTGAAGAAAGAATATTTTTGGAATTTATAAATCCAGAAGGATAAATCCACATATGGAGTTGGCAACCCTGTTCGAGTAAAGTCTCATTTGCAAGTGCTCCGATACAAATATTTTTAAATCGTTATTTAGTACTGATACAGTGTATTTAGACCAATCTGGTAACGCGTATACGCTCAATCATCTGTTGAACTATCTCATTTGTATCAAATATGCCTAAAACAAGCCGCCGTAGCATAAAAACCCCCAAAATAATATGTGGGCAGTGCAAAGCAGAAGTGAGAGAAGAAGAAGAGTCGATTCAATGTGATAAATGCGACAAGGCATTCCACTCTCTCTGTACTAGGCTCGACAAACGTCAATATGAGCATTTATTGAATAATGAGAGCGAAGAGTATGTTTGTCATCTCTGTGATGAAAGTGGAGGTGGAATAAGAAACGAATTAAGTCTGATCAAAACAAAACTGAACAAGCTAGACCAGCTGGATGTTTTGCAAGACAGTATGACCTTTTTGTCAAAACAATTTGATGACATGTTGAAAGGTATTGCAGACAATAAGAAAAGACTTGATGTCGTTCAAAAAGAAAACAAGGTGTTGAAGAAGGAAATCTCAGATTTAAAAAAATCTGTTAAATTTTTGAATGACAATCGAGTGAAAAATGATTGTATTGTTAGTGGTGTGGAAGTTGCTGAAGACGTGAGCGCAGTAGATGCTATAAAGTCCGTTATGAATGATGTTGGTGTGGAATTACTTTCAAATGAAATTGATGATGCGTTCTTTTTGAAAAATAAAACAAAAGTTAACGGAAAGCAAACAATGATCGTTAAATTCAATTCCTCTAAGGTGAAACAAAAGGTGATGACGGCTAAGCCAAAACTAAAAGAAAAAGACACCACAAAATCGATTTACGTCAACGACTTTTTAAGCAAGGAAACGCTAACCCTGTTGAATCATGCTATGTTGTTAAAAACAGTCGGTTACCGTAAAGTGTATGCTAATGGAGGAAAAGTCTATGTGAAAATGAGTGAATTGTCCAAACCAAGAGTTATCGCAGATGCCGATGTAGTTGACAATCTTCTTTTGGAGGCAACAGCAGCTAAAAGCCGCGGACGAAGAACCTTAATTCAGCCTGTAGAAACTACTGATGATTCTGATGGAAGCGATGCTGAACCAAATGCAGGATTTTTATCGCCATCTTAAACTTTTTATTTAATTAATAAAAATTGTAATATTTTTCTTTTAAATCTTCTAATATGAATCATTATTTTAATTCCTTTTGCTCATTTGAATCAAATTTAAGATCATTTCAAAATAACTATTTTAGTATCATATCAATCAATATGAGAAGCATTTCGTCCATTAATAAATTTAATAATTTTAAAAATATAATATCGCGCTTCACCAACCTACCTAATGTTATATGTGTACAGGAAACCTGGTTTCGTCGCGAACTTGTACAAATGTACAACATACCTGGATATAATTCTATTCATTGTTGCAGATCAGATGGATATGGAGGTACAACTGTATACATTCGTGACAATCTGCCATATACAGTTGAGGTCTGTGAAAGCAGTAATTTTGTTGAAGCTGTTGTTTTGACATTGCATAGCAAAACTTTTAATGGAAAAAAGCTTAATATAATGTCATTTTATAGATCACAGAAATGTAATCTGAATTCTTTTTTTATGTTCCTAGAAGCCATTTTCTATCGTTTTGGCCGAATGCCATGCATATTCGTTGGTGATTCTAATTTGGATTCCCTGCAGAATGTTTTAAATCTTGAGCTAACGAGTCTACTGGACTGTTTTAGCTTCGCCAATTGCCATAAACTAGTTACTCGTCCCAGTAGTGGTTCGTCAATCGATCATGTTTACAGTAACTTGGAACGAATATTACACATTGATTCTGCTGAATGTCATCTTTCTGACCATAACATAATATGTTGCCGTTTTGAATCAAATATTGAAAAATCTGACTTTATTGTAACTAAACAACGTCGTTGTAATTATCAGCATGTGAGAAATTATCTCCATCGCAATTTACAACTTAGTAACCTCACGGGAAATCCATCTGATGATATGGCACATGTAATATCTAGTATATCTAATGCAGTTACGACTTCTACACAGGAATCTAGGAGAAGAAAACCGCTGAAGTACGAAATAGCCCCATGGATAAAAGGAAATTTACAATACCTTATTGAACATAAAAAGAAGTTGCTGAAGTTAAGAAAAAAGAATACTAACTATGATTTAGAGACTGTACTAAAAAGATTAAGTAGAGTAATAAAAATAGCTACTAAAGAATCTATGAACAGATATTACGAAGAAAACTTATGTAAATTTAAACAACAACCTAGGAAATGTTGGAAATTTTTAAATGAATCGCTGGGAAGAGCATGCAAATCTGAAATTAAACTTAAAGATGAACTCGGTGAATTTATTGATAGTGATACTATAAAAGCTGAAAAGTTTAACGAATATTTTTCAAGATCGGTGCAGGAGTTGAAGGACCAAATTGAAGTATATCCGTCGGATAATTGCAATTTATTAAGAACTCTACGAAATCATTCGAATCGTTTTATATTTTCAAGTGTTACAAATACTGAAATTCATAACATAATAACATGTCTGGATAAATCTACAAGCACTGGCAGTGATGGAATTTCCTCAACAACAATTGTTGAATGTGTAGAAGAGTTGACTCCGCATTTGGCCAACATTTTTAATGCAACAATATTCACGTCTACTTTTCCAGAAATTTTAAAGACGCATAAGATTGTGCCAATTCCTAAAGAAATTCATGCAAATACTTTGGAGAAGTTTAGACCCATTTCGTTACTTTCAATCGTTGATAAAGTTTTTGAAAAAGTTATACATTCACAACTGTCAACGTATTTTGAAAATGAGAATTTACTATTTGAAAATCAATACGGGTTCAGAAAGGGATGTGGAACTGAAGAAGCTGCAGTAAATGTTGTGAATTGTATTTGTGACGGTCTTGATCGAGGATTCTCTGGAGTTGGTGGTGTTTTTTACGATTTCTCAAAAGCTTTTGATTTAGTGGATCACATAATATTGTGCCAAAAGCTATCTTACTATGGTGTAAAGGGAAAAGAGCTGCAGCTATTTGAAGACTATTTGAGAAACCGGAAACATTATGTCCAGATAAATTCCAGTATGAGCACTATGGAAGCTGTGTTGTGCGGTGTTCCCCAAGGCAGTGTTCTGGGACCGCTCTTGTTTAAAATATATCTAAATGACATAAACAACCTCGGACTACAAGGAAAATTATATATGTATGCGGACGACCTATGCATTTTCTATCCCTACAAACAAACAACAATGCTAAAAATATTAATTGAAAGAGATGCAGCCTTAATAGCAGAATTTTCGAGATTGAACAAATTGATACTTAATGCAAATAAAACCAAGTTCATAAGATTTAGACCAGGATCAACTCGTGCTGAAGACAGGTGTAATATTTTCGTTGATGGGAAAGAAATTTCGGAAGTGACTAGTATGAAGTACTTAGGAATACATCTGCAAAATAACTTAAGTTGGAAACTTCATATTGATCAACTGCGAACAAAAATAACTCCAGTCATTGGAATTCTGTATAAGATGAAATATAAGTTAAATGAAACATGCAAAAACTTAATTTTTCAGGCATTAATTCAAAGTCATCTTAATTATATGGCCCTTATATATGGATATAAGAAGAACTCAGATCTGAAATCTCTACAAATACTGCAGAATAAATCATTGAAAACAATTTATAATCTCCCACGTTTGTATCCAACGTTATTACTATATAGGGATGTAGCAAAACATGTTTTACCTGTGTATGGTTTATACAAAATGAAGTTGCTGGTATACGTTTACAGTGTATTGCACAATGTCGGACATCACACTATCAACCTCAATAGAATTCAGCACAACTTTAATACAAGGAACAATTCTCAATTAAGAGTAACCCGATGTCGCCTAGAAACAACCAGACAGCGAATTGAACATATAGGTAGCGTTGAATTTAACTTTTTACCACAATTCTTAAAAGATTTACGATCGATATCACTTTTTAAAAACAAATTAAAAGAATTTCTGCTGCAGAATATCGAAATGCTTCTTATATGAAAAATAGATTGTATTATTATATTTAAATATGTTTAATTTGATATTTACTGAATAATGTGTTGCCGACTAGCCTCAATAATGCCCTAGAGGCGCTGAGGCAAACAATTTATAGAAGTTAAAATTGTTAATATGAATTAATAAAAAAATAAAAAAAAAAAAAAAAAAAAAAATTACCTTTCAAACGCATCTTCGCGCGTCAAAAATCCTATGTTTACGTGGCCGCTCTCACGGGAGCATCAAGTAGTGCCGTAAGACACCGTTTTGAATATCAAACTATCTAACTATGTCAGAATTCATGGAATTTAGAACACTGTGGCCTCTAAATCTCTCGTCAAATTTTCCCACCTTCTTTGAGCGGAGACTTCTACACAGAATTTTGTACTAACATAAACTTCTAAATTGGACAAAAAAATGGGAGAAGCAATTAAATGTTGATCCGTTCTGTATAGAATTCCACATATATATTTATTAAAAAATCGTAAGTTTTAGTGGTAAGTGATACTAATATATTTTTCTGCTTCTAGTTTAATATAAAATTATCAAATCTGTATAGAATTCCACATATATATTTATTAAAAAATCGTAAGTTTTAGTGGTAAGTGATACTAATATATTTTTTTGCTTCTAGTTTAATATAAAATTATCAAATCTTAACAAGAATAGATTTATACTTTTCCCTTCTTCGTTTTTTTATAATTGTATATTACCAGCTCACTCCATAAGTTTAATGGTGTAGTTCCTGGTACTTACTCTACAAGAATTACAAATGTCTGATTGAAGTCCAAATTAAAAATATTTAATAGAAATAAATAAGACAACGTACTTTAAGCAGACTTCAAAAAAGTTGTGGATTCTTCCGACTAAAATTAATCTCTGCTTTGTTTAATACGTTGTCCTAAAATATTTCGGCTTTATCACCATCCATTCGTGAGTTAGCCAGACTTTTCTCATATCCGCTCTAACTTCCACAGTTTTGGTCCCATAAGTATTTGAAAAAAGAAACTGATTGACTATTCGCTAATTGTGTTTATTATTTTTGGTCCTTAACGGGTTAAATTTGACGTATAAATTAAAAAATTCGAAATTAGTTTAATGCATTGTCCCTAAATATTTTAACTTTATTCCTGTTCATTCGTGAGCTAGCCACTTTTTTAAGATTTAATAACATCTTAAAGAACTGGCTGTTTAAATCATTTTTTATAAAATCTGCTATAATTTCCACATTTGTGGTACGATTATTGTTTTAGGGGCTCGCAGGAAAGGCATTGTGATGGTTAATTACTTAATTTTTTAATGTTTGCATTTAAGCAGTTAAGGACCAAAAAATTATAAACATTATATGGGCACTTTCCTGGTCACATACATGACTGTCGTCGTTTCAAATAAGGAAAAATTTAAAATTATTTTTACTTTAGTATATATTTGTGTAGAATGTAAGAAGCTGTACTATTACTAAAGAAAATATAGAACTGCACTGCAGAACTGAACTGCAGTATATTAGCTAAACCTATAATAAATTTCTATATGTCACAGAGCATAAGACACTAGAACGGTTAGCAGAGATACAAGCCGACCGATTTTAAGCCGACAAGCCGCCGCCGCCGCATGTTTCTGCACGAGCCGCGCCGCCGCCGATTTCATCGGCTCAAATCGACTCAATTACGCCGCCGATTTCATCGACTCATATCGACTCAACCACGCCGCCGATTTCATCGACTCATATCGGTTCAACCACGCCGCCGTGATTTGACGGAGTTCTAACTCAGTCAAATCTTACTACCATAATAGACAACCCACTTAAAATTACAAAAGAAAATATAAATGTCAACATAGACAACCTACTGCTGTGAAATGTATTGATCTATCTTTCATTTATATAAGTCAATTCCAGTACGTGTGGCCATGTGTTCCTATAAATAACAATATCTATTGTGCTTCTTTAGTGTGTCAAAGTATGTTTAGTATTATAATTCTTTGGAAGGATTATGATATTCATAGAAAAATTGAGGTTAGCACCGTGATAATAAAGTCAGTTCTGTTATAAATCATATGATCCATATTCGAAAAAAGTCAATGGATAGCTTCTGATATTATGCTCATTTAAGGGAAGGTTCTTTATTTTGATAAGATATTAAGATTTTTGTCAACTTCTAATGAATTTCGAATTTGATGTTACAATTTTTAAATAAAATCAGATACATAATAAACGTTCAATATATAATTGAACTACCCGTAAACTGCCGTGTCTTGTCTATATAACTATAAATAATTATATTTTATTTAAGTGGACAATTGTTCGATTAATCGGTTAACCGAATAACTCTCGACTTCGATTAATTGGAAATTTTTTGTTTTCAAATAAACGAAAAATCGAATAACATAAAAGTCCGAATAATTGGATACCCTAATAACAATATTAAATTATTGGAACATTGGCTAATATTAACGAATATTGGACTACTTGCCAAAAAATAAAAGAAAATTGTTCCTTCCAAATAGGGGTATTCGAATGACAGAACGAGCCGGCAAATCAGCCGAAAGCCGCCACCGCCGACCCATTTTGAAGAGCGGCGCCGCCGCCGATAATTATGGTTCGGCTTGTAACTCTGACGGTCAGTGAAAGCAAATCCAAAATTTTGCACTAAACTGATCTTTATTGTCTATTTTTATACACTCCATCGACTTAGAATCACTTTTTGAACCTTGTAATCATAGTACAGGTCGCAATTTTAGCTACCACCAAATGAAACTTTACACATCGAAGTTTTTCGGGACAAGGACGAACGCTATTTTAATTGAAGAAAATCGGTTCAGATTTAGATATAGCCCCAGTACGAATTTCACTCCCATATTTAAACAGATTTTATTCAAAATTGGCAAAATATTTTATATTTCATCTAGAAACACCTGTGGTAAAAATGTGTTTGATCGGTTCAGATTAATATATAGCTCCCATACAAATTTCGCTCCCGATTTGACTCTTTCCGCTCTAGAATCCACATATTGTATCAAATTGTCTTCAGATTTGGCAAAACGTCTTATATTTAAACTAGGAACACCAATGGTGAAATTAGGTCAGATCGGTTCAGATTTATGTATAGCTCCCATTAAAATTTCGCTCCCCACGTATTTTCACACAATTTCTTCAAATTGAGCTTAACACGTTATACTTGAACTGGAAGAAACTATTGTGAAAGAGGGTCACTTCATTCCATGTTTGGATACAGCCCCGATACATATATTCTTCTCGATTTGACAAATATTCTCAAGTCATATTAGGCTATGATTGGGAAACACTTTTTTACCGAATTGTACTGTATTCGTATAGAAAGTCGGCGCCGCCCGACTTTAGCATTTTTCATATCATTGCAGTTTGTTATTGTTGTAACAAATATTTCGTCACGTGCATCATAGGTTCATAAAGCAAAAATTTAAGAAAAAATTGTCTTAAATAAAAATAAACAAACGGCGTCAAGTTCGACCGGGCCGAACTTTTTATACCCTCTAACCAAACAAACGGTTGTATTTCCATCCTATTTTAATTCAAAAGCACAAATTTTGAAAACCCTTTGATTGGTACAATTTTTTACCCCTTTTTCCATTAAAAGGGAGAATATCGAAAAATCGCTTTATTTTACGTGTCACGCAATCAGAGGAATGTATTTTATATTGTGTATCTACTCAATTTTAGGAATGTACACAAAGAATTTCGTGTTTCCAGCTTCTGTCGTTTGATAGGTACCATTTTTATCCCTTTTTGTCCCATTTCACCACCTACAAATAAAACAAGTAAGGAAAGGCTAAAGTCTGGCGGGGCCGACTATATGATACACTCCACTTTCCAACCGAATACAGTCCAACTCGGTAATAAAGTGAAAACGGGAAGAATTTTTGTATGTTTCCTAATCATAGGCTAATACGACCTGGTTCGATTTGTCAAATCGATAAGAATATTGTATCGGGGCTATATCCAAACATGGAAAAATGTGACTAACTTTCACAATAAGTTCTTCCAGTTCAAATATAAGGTGTTATGCTCACTTTGAAGAAATTCGGTGAAAATTCGTGGTTTCTGGGGCGGAAAAAGTTAAATCGGGAGCGAAATTTGTATGGAAGCTATATATAAATCTGAACCGATCTAACGCATTTTTACCACAAGTGTTTCTAGTTGAAATATAATATGTTTTGCCAATTTTGAAGAAAATCTCTTGTAATATATGGTATCTAGAGTGAAAGGATTAAAAACGTGGAGTGAAATTCGTATGTGAGCTATATGTAAATCTGAACCGATCTGACCCATTTTCACTATGGGTATTTCTAGGACAAATATAATATATTTCGCCTAATTTGAAGAGGATCTGTTCAAATATGTGGTTTCTAGAGCGGAAAAAGTAAAATCGGTAGCGAAATTTGTATGGGAGCTATATATAAATCTGAACCGATCTGCCCCATTTTTACCACAGGTGTTTCTAGTTGAAATATAAGATGTTTTGCCAAATTTGAAGACAATCTGATACAATATGTGTTTTCTAGAGCGGAAAAAGTCAAATCGGAAGCGAAATTTGTATGGGAGCTATATATAAATCTGAACCGATCTGCCCCATTTTTACCACAGGTGTTTCTAGTTGAAATATAAGATGTTTTGCCAAATTTGAAGACAATCTGATACAATATGTGGTTTCTAGAGCGGAAAAAGTCAAATCGGGAGCGAAATTTGTATGGGAGCTATATATAAATCTAAACCGATCTGACCCATTTTTACCACAGGTGTTTCTAGTTGAAATATAAGATGTTTTGCCAAATCTGAAGACAATCTGATACAATATGTGGTTTCTAGAGCGGAAAAAGTGAAATCGAGAGCGAAATTTGTATGGGAGCTATATATAAATCTGAACCGATCTGCACCATTTTTACCACAGGTGTTTCTAGTTGAAATATAAGATGTTTTGCCAAATTTGAAGACAATATGATACAATATGTGGTTTCTAGACCGAAAAAAGTCAAATCGGGAGCGAAATTTGTATGGGAGCTATATATAAATGTGAACCGATCTGACCCATTTTTACCACAGGTGTTTCTAGTTGGAATATAAGATGTTTTGCCAATTTTGAAGAAAATCTGTTGTAATATGTGGTATCTAGAGTGAAAAGTGTCAAATCGGGAGTGAAATTCGTATGGGGTCTATATCTAAATCTGAACCGATTTTCTTCAAATTAAATAGCGTTCGTTCTTATCCCGAAAAACTTCGTTGTGCAAAGTTTCATTTGCGACCTGTATCGTGATTACAAGAATAGATGGACGGACGGACAGACAGACGGACATTGCTAAATCGATTCAGAAAGTGATTCTAAGTCGATCGGTATAATTAACAATGGGTCTATCTCTCTTCCTTTTGGGTGTTACAAACAAATGCACAAAGACATAATACTCTCGTGGAGTGTATAAAAAAACAGGTTTAGATGCTAGCTTGCTTTAAACAGATGGACATGGCCAGATCGTCTTAGAATTTTATGACAATCAAGAATATATGTATTATAAGGTCTCAGATCGATATTTCAAGGTGTTACGAACGGAATGACAAACTTAGAATACACCCATCCTGAAATTCCACTGCTGCGAAAACGAAATTAATTTTGACATTAATCCAAGATGACATAATAAAAAACATGACATGTTTAGATCTTTCAAATTTAATTTTTAAATTTTGGATTACTTGAGAAGTAGGGGTTTTCGTCAGTGTTAAGAGAATTTCCCTCTGAACTGAAGTTGACATCCGGAATAGAATGTGATTCTAACCAGATGTTTTCTTGTTTGTGTTACAAACAAATACACAAAGCCCCTACAATGCCCCTTGGCGACTTTTATTATTTGCCAACTCTGCCGTTACATTAAACTGATAATTTCTTGAGAATTACACTTGTAATTCCATGATTGAGCAGACACCATGTTTCGCTCCACATGACTTAAACAATTTTTAGTTTTTTTTTGCGTGTAAAACTCCTCAAGTGACAGTCATTCATAAGTATTTTATTAGAATTTCACATTTCAAACGAACAATTTTAACTTAATAGCTATCTCGACGATGTCCTGCAGTATTCCGCACTCTCTTTGTGCCCTGTACAAATTTGATGAAGGCGATACCACCCATTTGAGGGACGACTGCCTCCTACCACTTACCAGCAGAGTATTGCCGAAAGCCAGTGAGTAAATAATATTTGCTATTATTTACCAATAGTTTCTTCATTTTGTGCCTTTGTTTCCTTTGAACTATGACTTCGTCTTTATTGTCTATAAATTATAAACGTCCTTTGAAGAGGAGCTAAATGTTGTGTGTGAGAGTGTGTGAGTGTGCATTCGGTTGTCAGTATTTCTGTCTGCCTCTGAGTTTTCGTGATGGGTAATTGTTCAGACATTTAGACGTTTACTTTTGAAGTACGCGTTGCACAGTAGTTACAAATATTAAGAAATAAGTTAAAACGACTTTCAATTGAATGAATTAATAAAATGACAACCATACATTTTATTAATTCATTCAATTGAAAGTTCAATGCTTTATATGTTTCTCTCATTTTGTGTCACAAATTAAAATATTCAACGAGACCTCATAAATTATCTATTCTGTGTAGCGCCCCGGTAGTCGAATTGGTAGGGTTCCCACCATAGGCTCTGGTCTGTTGATGCAATAACTAGCTACAATGGTCTTAGTCACCCGGCTCAATCCCTGACCCAAAATAAGAATATAAATATACTTTGTATTCATAATAAATATAAATAAAGTAAATATATTCTGTATCGCGGTAAAGTTCTAAGACGATCCAACTTTCTGTCTGGTGAACGCACTGTAGCTTGCAAACGAAATGAGCTAGAGCAAGAAAAGAAATGATATTTGTTTTATTTTTTCCCAAATTCATATCAAAGAGATGATATATTTATAAAATATTGACTTACAACGCCCATGATTTTTATTAAATCATAAAACTGATTTAATTAAATATATTTTTGATGGCAGATATTTTATTGAGGAGTATAGCCAGCCATTTATTCTTTCTGATGTTTGTAACCACTGTCCATTACACGTCATGCAGTGTTTAACACTTTAGCTTTTGGCCATTTCATATCAATGACAGTCGGCTTATGTGTGTGTATGTGTGCGTGCGTGTTGACGGTTCTTGTGCTTCTTTGTGCTCGAGTATTTGCTGGCTTGTGGCTTTTGCCTTTGTTGGTATGTTGTTTTTGTTGCTATTGGGTTATTGATATTTGATAGTTTGGTTAGCATGATGTGGCTTGTCAATGGAATGGCAAAAACAAATAATGGTAGTTTTCAATACTTTATTAAATATTTATAAGTCATAAGAACGTATCGCCATCACGAACGTCCTGTAAACGATCTCATTTGAAACATTTATGACATGAACGCTGAGTGAGGGAACTCACATGTATGTATTTTGCATTGGGTGAGAGTTTGTTGAATCTACGAGTTTTTTGGAAATCTTGTTAAGACCATTATATTCCAATTATTAAACAACAGAACGAGGTAATAGACTACATTGATAGCGCAATAAAGTTGGTCTAGACAAATCTCCCAGCCCATTTCGTGAAATTTTTTCGTTATTTGTACAGAAAAAATAAATCAATTAATCCATTTATTGTCGCAGTGCACTGTGGTTTGCATTCTAGAGTATTACTGGCAGGTTAAAGGCTGTGGACATTATGTAAAATTGTACTAACATATTAGTAACATTTCATAATTCTAACTGCAGCGATTTCTTCACTACTATCCCGTTGTCACAGTCTCGCTCTAAAACTACGTATGTCGTAAGATCTATTATTTTCGTCCTTACGCATTCAGAACGGCGTACACATCGAATTCCAGTATTCCAGCTGCACCCGCTTTGTGGGTACCATTTTCGACAAGATCATCCCCTAAAACCCAGCTAATAAATGGAAGTACTTCAGCAGGTAGTACATTTAAGTCGCATCCCAAAATCCCAATTTGCGTATTTTTACGTATTTGGAGAAGTTCTTTTGAACAACTATCTATGGTAGTATTCACTAACACTTTAAGAATAGCTTTAATGGACTGCATTTTTTTGTATGGAGTGAGTGAGTAGGACCGGTTCGAATCGTGGCTTACATAAAAAAGGTATAATTTCATTAATTTAAACAATTTTGTAGAGTTTCCTTTTACGGCGGGTTAAAGTTTTATTTTTTTTTTGGTCGAAGGGAGCATTATTCTAATTGAAAGAATGTTGTAAGCTAATGTCTGAGGGCATTTTTATTGTCTGAAATATATTGTTTAATTTTATGAGGATAATTTTTGTTGAAGTTCTTAACACTCTAGTCCCCGTCTTTATGGGTCAATTTGACTCTTTGAGAAAATCCCTTGAGGATTAAAATGTTCCACGAAAAAATTTGGCGATTCTTCATGCTTAAATAGCAAAAATTACCCGCCAACTTATACAAAAAAACAAGTAAAAACGGCGTTACGTTCGGCCGGGCCGAATTTTATATACTTTCCATTATGGATTGCATTCCACAGAGGCTGTCGATTTTCGTAGAAGTGCAGTAATATTACAGAAAAATATATATTTTTTAATATAGCCAAACCAAATACAAATATTGAAAACATAATTTTATAAATAAATATAATATTTTTATTATTTTAAACCACGCTTTTAAGGTAAGGCAACCAATACGTTTTCATATCGAAATAATACTTCAAGTTGATTCAAAAAATAAATATTCTTATAAAGGGTGATTTTTTAGCTATTATCTTTTTGGCAACACTGGTTTAAACAGCTGACGCACGTTTCGTGTTTTGTTTCACTGTCAAACATCTTCAGTAATTTAACCATGAATCGTCTTACAAACGAACAACGCTTGCAAATTATTGAATTTTATTATCAAAATGCGTGCTCTGTTAAGAAAGTTCATCGCGCGCTTCCATTTTATGGTCTGTTTATTCGACCCACTGATGCGGCTATTCGGGTTATTGTGACTAAATTTCGCACCAAATTTACATTGTTGGACATTAAACCACCAACACGCTTACGTAGAGTGCGAACTGAAGAAAATATCGCAGCTGTATCGGCCAGAGTTAATGATGACCATCAATTATCGATTCGTCGCCGTTCGCAGCAATTGGGCCTCTGTTACTCAAAAACGTGGAAATGCCAAAATTGGACTAAGCGGATGGACCTTTTGAGGCGCAGTCAAGGTCAACATTTGCATGAAATAATCTTCAAACATTAAATTATATGGACCGTACTATCGATTCAAATAAAGATTTCATGCATTTTTCTGAATTTTATGTGTTTTTTTTTGAAAAACTTTCCTATAGCTTTTAAAAAATCACCCTTTATTTATATTTTCAAAAACCTTAAATACCATAAATATTGGTAGATAGTGGGTGTTTCAGTTGGTTGTATTTCCATTCTGTTTTAATTCCAAAAGTACAAATTTTGAAAATCCATTATCTCACGTACATAGTTCAAAATAACCTAACTTCATGATTCAACAATTTTTGCCGTAAAAGTAAAAAGTACGAATTTGGAAAAATCTTTTTATTTTGATTGTCTATGTAGTCAGAGGCATGTATACACCGAATTCCCTTTTTCCTATTTTACCACCTTAAGAGTAAGACTTTCTAAAATCTCTTTATTTTACGTGTCTACGCAAGGTACGGGAGGTACACACCGAATTTTATCATTCTAGCTGTATTCGTTTATTTGGTACTATTTTTATCCCTCTGTACCCATTGTATCCATTGAAAGTACGAATTTGGGAAAAATCTTTTATTTTTATGTCTACGCAGTCAGGGGAATGGATACTCCGAATTTCATGACTGTAGCTGCGGTCATTTGGTTGGTATTATTTTTATCCCCATTTTCCATTTTTACCCCAAAAAAGTACGAATTTTGAAAAATAAGTTTATTTTACGTGTCAACGCAATCAGAGGAATGTATACACCGAATTTCTTTATTCTAGGTGCAGCCGTTTGCTTGGTACCATTTTTATCCCTCTATTCCCATTTTACACCTAAAAGTACGAATTTGGAAAAATACTTGTATTATTTGTCTCTACTCAGTTAGACGAATGTACACACCGAATTTCGTGTTTGTAGCTGTTGTCGTTTAAAAGGTACCATTTTTATCCCTTTTGCCCCATTTATTCCCTACGAATAAAAATCACTCTGTGGTGCACGTTTTTGTTATAGGGAGAATGCTCATACCCGATATCAAGTAAGAATAAGCAGTAATATTGAAAAATATGCTTAAATACACTAAAACATTAGGGAATTTTATGGGTATTTATAATCCTTGTGAGGGAAAAATTTGGGTCGAATTCGCCCAGTTTCAATCCCAAGCGATCTACGACTATAAGACATATTTATGGAAAATTTGGACATCCTAGCACCTTTCGTTTAGATGCTAGCGTGCTTTCAACAGACGGACAGATGGACATGGCCAGTCTTAGAATTTTATGACAATCAAGAATATACATATATACTTTATAGGGTCTCAGTTCGATATTTCAAGGTGTTACAAACGGATTGCCAAAATTAGTATACCCCCATCCTGGAGGTGGAGGGTATAGTTACTAGGTATAAAATTCGTCCATGTTTTTTGAAGATTGATCTTTTTGAAAAAATGTGTGTAAATGGACAATTTTTTAAATGTCTGGTTATTAAATGATCCGTCCGATCACTTGTCCTGCGAGGTCAGTCACCTCGGTGTTCAATAAAAATTTGAGAAGTATATTTAAAATGTGCAACAATGCGAGTTATTGAACTTCTATGAATAAGCAGTAGCACTTTAAAACAAACTCTATTTTAACTTCTACGAAAACAAAATAAAACGGAACATTCCTACAAATTTCTTTTAGAAGGTTTTTTAATTATTTATATGAACAATGATAAATCAAAATAAATTTAAGTCAAGAAAACGGAAATTATAATAATTTTTTAGTTTTTGTTTGAACAATGTGATTGATTTTCAATGTGTTTTAAATGTAGTACATTCGAATTCCAGCTATTCGATTAAGTAAGTTTTTCTTACGTAGGAAGTTTTTTGTTTTGGTAATAGAAAGGAAGAGAATCACACTCAGCCTAAAATCAATTTGATTTTTGACATTTCTTCCTTTACTCGCCATAAATCAGTTCTTCTATATTCTCCATGGAACATGTCCATTTCTTTAGTATCTCAGGGAAACCCTAGAAACCACATATTGTACCCGATATTCTTCAAATTTGGCTCAACACCTTATAATCTAGCTAGAAATAACTGTGCAGAAAGTGGAAAAGATCGGTTCTGATTTAGATATAGCTTCCATACAAATGTCGCTCCCGATTTGATTTTTTCGCTCTAAAAACAACATATTGTAACCGCTATTCTTTAAATTTGGCACAACATCTTATAATACAACTAGAAACACCTATGCATAAAGTGGGTAAGATCGGTGCAGATTTAGATATAGCCCCCATACAAATGTCGCTCTAAATTTCCACATTTTCCGCTCTAAAACCACATATTGTACCTGGTTTTCTTTAAAATTGGCACAACATCTTATAATCCAACTAAATACACCTATGGTGAAAGTGGGTAAGATCGGTTCAGATTTAGATAGACATTTATTTGTATATATACAAATGTTGCTCCCAAATGATTTTGGCCAAACTTTGCATATTACACTTCACCTATAAACACACAAGTGGGTCACAGCGTTCCATGTTTCAATATACCCCCATACAGAAGTTCTTTCCGATTTAACCTTTTTTGTCAAACACATACATTTACAAGATACAAAAATCCTTCCCTATTTCACTTTTATACCGAATTGAATTGTAATAGGATAGAAAGTGGAGTGTATCATATAGTCGGCTCAGCCCTACTTTAGCCTTTCCTTACTTGCTTTAATTTGAGCAAAATTGTATTTACCAGTTAAGATTCTTGTTATCAAGGTTAATTGCAGAGTTTTATATTAAAATGTGTATAAATCCACAAGGTACCCTATAATCAACAGAAAATCTATGTTTGAAATTACATGGTCGTCTCCTGCCACACACAACTACGTCAGCGAGTCTTTCACAAAGATTTATTTCCTTTTACGTTCGAAATATTTTCCATTTCAAACAAATCATAGTAAGATTTTGCAAGAGACCAAGAGAAAGAAGTGAATAGAATTTATTACATTTTCCATAAGTTTTTATTGTTTATGGCTATATTGCTAAGGAACATTGCAGTGAATTCGCTTTTTCGGTTATTTTGTTTGATGGTGGGTGGGGGTGGGTGGAGTGGTCGAGGGACCAACGAACGAAATGTGAATATTCACTGCTGACTTCGTTGTCATTGGTTAGTTTCTTTTTTTCTCTTTTCTTTCAATTTGATATTGAAGAACTTTTGATTTATTTTATTGTCTGCAAAGTTGAAAAATAGTTTTGATTTTTGTTGCCATTGTGTGTGTGAGGAGTTTTTCTCGTAGTATTTTTGTGTGTGGAATCGCATTCTTCAATTGGTTTTTATGTTAAAAATTATTACTAATTGGGGATGAAAATCGCTCGAAATTCTACAGTCTCCTGTTTGGCGTTGCGAGGACATTTGAATTGATTTTGATAGTTTATTATTGAGTTCAATTTGTGGGGGGGAGGGTAAAAGTAGGGTTGATTGCTGTATTAATACAGAGGCATTGAAATTGTGCAACCATTCATGTGGAATTTATTCATGTGATAGACATTAAAATTTGACATTTAATTATTAGAGATTTATGAATTATCGCTTTAATGATCCCTGACAACACTATGTTTAACGGTTAGTGGGCTATAAAGAATTTAGGAGGATATTATTATAGTGAATCTTTCTAGGAAGCATATATAAATGTACGGTTGATTCGCTGACATAGTCATTTGAAAAATATAACCCAAATAGAGCCAAAGAAAACAAGTAAGGAAAGGCTAAAGTCCACTTTCTATCCGAACACAAATCAATTCGGTAAAAAAGTGAAAACGGGAAGGCTTTTTGTATGTTTCCTAATCATAGCCTAATATGACCTGACCCAATTTGTCAAATCGAGAGGAATATTTGTATCGGGGCTATATCAAAACATGGAATGAAGTGACTAACTTTCACAATAAGTTTTTTCAGTTCAAGTAAACGTGTTATGCTCATTATGAAGAAAATCGGTGAAAATACGTGGTTTCTGGGGTGGAAAAAGTCAATCCGGGAGCGAAATTTATATGGGAGATATATGTAAATCTGAACCGATTTAACACATTTTTGCCAGAGATGTTTCCAGTTCAAATATAAGGTGTTTTGCCAATTTTGAAGAAAATCTGTTAAAATATGTGGATTTTAGTGCGGAACAATTTGGGAGCGAAATTTGTATGGGATTCATATATATAAATCTGAACCGATCTGACCCACTTTCGGCACGGGTGTTTCTAATGGACACATAAGATATTTTGCCAAATTTGATGAAGATCTGTTAAAATATGTGGTTTCTAGAGTAGAAAAAGTCAAATCGGGAGCGAAATTTGAATGGGAGCTATATGTAAATCTGAACAGATCTCGCCCATTTACACTATGGGTATTTCTAGTTGAAATACAAGATATTTTGCAAGATTTGAAGAAGATATGTTAAAATATGTGGTTTATTGAGTCGAAAAAGTGAAATCAGGAGTGAAATTTGTGAGGGAGCTATATATAAATCTGAACCGATCAGACCTATATTCACCATGGGTATTTCTTGTAGAAATCTAAGATATTTTGCCAAATTTGAAGAAGATCTGTAAAAATATGACCAGAAAAAGTCAAATCGAGAGCGAAATTTGAACGGGAGCTATATACAAATCTGAACCGATCTGACAAATTTTCAACAGTGAAATCAGGAGTGAAATTTGTGAGGGAGCTATATATAAATCTGAACCGATCAGACCTATATTCACCATGGGTATTTCTTGTACAAGTCTAAGATATTTTGCCAAATTTGAAGAAGATCTGTTCAAATATGACCAGAAAAAGTCAAATCGAGAGCGAAATTTGAATGGGAGCTATAGACAAATCTTAACCGATCTGACAAATTTTCAACATAGGTGTTCCTAGTTTAAATATAAGATGTTTTGCCAATTTTGAAGAAAATCGGTTTAAATATGTGGTATCTAGAGTGAAAAGAGTCATATCGGGAGTGAAATTCGTATGGGGGCTATATCTAAATCCTTGTCCCGAAAAACATCGTTGTGCAAAGTTTCATTTGGTTCTGGCTACAATTGCGACCTGAATCGTGATTACAAGAATAGATGGACAGTCAGACGGACATTGCTAAATCGATTCAGAAAGTGATTCTAAGACATAATATATATATAATACTTCAAGTCAATTCAAAAATTAAATATTCTCATATTTATATTTTTAAAAAAGAGTAATTACCATTAATATTGGTCTAGTGAGTTTTACAGTTGGTTGTATTTCCATTCCATTTTAATTTCAAAAGTACAAATTTTGAGAAGCCATTATCTCGTACATAGTGCAAAATAACCTAACTTCATAATACAACCAATTTTTGTCGTAAAATTTATATTTTACATGTCTACGCAATTAGAGGGATGTACACACCGAATTTCATCACTCTAGCTGTACCAACCCCTTGAAAGTACTAATTTGGAAAAATATTTTATTTTTCGTGTCTACACAGTCAGGGGAATGTATACTCCGAATTTCATAACTCTAGCTGCGGTCATTTGGTTGGTACTATTTATATCCCCTTTTAACCCAAAAAGTACGAATTTAGAAAAAATCCATTTATTTTACGTGTCTACGCAATCAGTGGAATGTATACACCGAATTTCATTATTTTAGGTGCAGCCGTTTGGTTGGTACCATTTGTATCCCTCTATTGCCATTTTACCCCTTAAAAGTACGAATTTTGAAAAAAATACTTTTATATTATGTATCTACTCTATTAGAGGAATGTACACACCGAATTTCGTCTTTTTTACCTGTTGTCGTTTGATATGTACCATTTTTATCCCTTTTTGTCCTATTTCACCCCCTACGAATAAAAATCACTTTATGGTGCACGTTTTTGTTATAGGGAGAATGTGCGTACCCAATATCAAGTACAAGCAGAGATATTGAAAAATATTTTTAAATACTCTAAAATAGTGGGGGTTATTATGGGAATTTTTAGTCCTTGCGAGGGACAAATTTTTCCCTTTGGGCCGATTTCGCCTAGTTTCAATCTCAACCGATCTACGACTATAACGCATTTATGGAAGATTTGGACGCCCTAGCTACTTTCTTTTAGATGCCAGCATTCTTTCGGTATAATTAACAATGGGTCTGTCTCTCTTCCTTTTGGGTGTTACAAACAAATGCACAAAGACATAATACTCTCGTGGAGTGTATAAAAATTCATTATCTGGAGGCACTTCTAATTAAGAGCTGCTGGGCATGTCGCATCATTGGAATCGCATGTCTTCATATCATATCATCCAATATAATCAGAAAGATTTCGGCTACCGATTCCCGATACCGATCAACAGTAACAATCACTTGTTGAGCAGCATCATCTTTAAAGAAGTCTGGTCCAAAAACACATCCACACATGTTTTACTCACTACCAAATGCTTTTATGTCGTAAAACTAAGGCCTGCAATTAATGTTGAACTTCCAAAATATGTTACTGCCACCCAATTGAAAACATGAATATAGTGTCAACCACCTTTCACCTCAGCTGCTTTCACCCTCTCTCAATATAAAATTGATTAACTTTATTAACACCTTTGCCACTCTAACACACGCTTTCGAGCCTTTCCCAAAAGGGGGCCATAAATTCTGTTTAATATTCCCTTTAAACATCAGCTCTAATGGAAAACATAACTTTGTCGCCAACAATAAACGTGTATAACCTGTTGTGCCCTGTGAATAAGGAAAATCAATGTCCCTTTCATCTCGTTTTTCTGTTTTCTTTACGAGAAATTACCAAAATCAACAAATATTGCAGCGAAACAATCACCAGAAATACAAAAAACTGAAATACGGAAGGCGAAAGCTGCTCCGCATCATCGCGTGCAGCATCACCCTCCACGAAAAATATCCGGCGTTCTGCACGAGTTAATTTAAGCACACAAAGTATGCGGTCTACAACAATTCTGAAGGAATTAAAAATCACAAAGTGTACGCTATAAATATATCTACACACCTATATATGTATAGGTAGATATGTATACGTAGTATATATTCGGCATATAAATATTTCATTGTGTGCACTTGAAGCATTACAAATCTCAGGAGATGTCTGAGCCGCAACTGAAAACATGAAAACGGTAGAAGAGATGGCAAAGAATCCCATATCATAAATGAAAAGTACGAGACGGAATCTTGTGCAGGCAAGCGTTACGTTACTTTTGGTAAATGGCATTATGTTCTTTTTTCTGAGTAAAGGAAAGGGAGTTCTAGTGAAAACTACTGGCATACAACGAATACAATATTCAGTACACCAATATAAAGGGGCGCCAAATAACTTTTTTTTTGAAAATGCTATAAAAAAACTACTGAATATATTCTCAATTTTTTTTTATTTGAAAGTACAATCCTTCCGGTTAATAATGGAAAATAATTTCATTCAAATGGCTGCCTCGGGCACCCCACAAATAATAGTCCAACGGTTGAATATTTGAAAAAAAAAAGCGTTAGATGGCGGACCAATATGTATATTCTCAATCATGCCTAAAGCATATCTGTAAGTGCCGTTTTGGAAAGTGGGAATCATACTCCGACCCGAAATTAAACTTATTTCTTAATAACGCTGGGAAATGTTTAAATAATTTGAATGCAGTACTTATAATAAGAAGTACTGAATACATCTAAGGATAAAGTAGGGCGAGGCCGATTATTTAGGTATCATAATACTATCATATCTATATTCTATATCTGATTATTATTACTAAACCCATGTGTTTTAATATTGGTAGGCGTTTGAATGTACTCCATATAAGGTATACTTTATACTATAAATGCATCTTTAACCAAATTTAGCATATTAAATTTAAATTTGGTGAAACTCACGATGCGATCCTCTCCCCATCAAAAAGATATTCGGAAGTTGTAAAAATTGTGGGATCTTTACCAATAAATTTAACATGGTGTTGTCATAGGAGAGATGTCCTTTATTTTGGAAGGCTAAAAATTCAATTTTAAGTTGTGGGAAAAACTCACCTCATTCACTACTTTCAATTTATATTTTACTTATTGTTACTAAGGCGAATAACTAAAGCAAACCATATATTAGGGTAAATTGACAATAGGAAACTAAACAAAAAATCTGGTTAAGAACTAATATACAATGTAAATACATTTTAAAATAAATTGGTATTAAATTAATTAATACTATTGAAATTGGTATTATGAATCACTAATGATTAATAAACAAGTAAGTAAATTCCCTCACTCTTAGAGAACAAGTGTATGGAAGACCTTAAATTTCACTTAGCGCAGAATTATGTGTCTGGGAGGTACTAGAAGTTTGTACCAATTGGAACCAGTACCCACAAATAATTTTAAAAACATGATCAAATATGACGTCATATTGGATTTCTGGCAAGGTTGGAAGGGGCGTGGCCTAAACGTAAATAATTGTTAGGTTTATTGTGATTATAAAAACATTTTCAAATATCAAGTTGCAACTGATTCTGACCAACCGTTTGTGTGGGTGGTACCTAAAGGGGTGCGGCAAAATCGTCCATATTCCAAGTGTACGAATCGTCCATAAAAGAATTGGAGAAGGTAAAATTTAAAAGTATTCCGATCATTCGAATATAAGTTATAACAGCTTTAATTTTAGGAAGGTTAGGGTGATTTGTGATTTGTGGGAAGTACTAAAAGAGGAGTGACAGTTGTATGAGGTATATATGAAAACATGGACCCACATATTTCAGTTTCACAGTTTGTGTTCCTAGTTAAAATATAACATTATCTGGAAAATATGATCCAGATTCAATGTAAAATATCGATTCTAGAGCACTGGAGTAAATTGAATGGGTATTTATACTATGGCTTTATATTCCGATAATCAATACCGACTGTTACTGCAAAAAAAGATTTCTCCTGGTAAATTTTAATGACGATCGGGTACAATTAAGCAGCTATACTTAACCTTTATGCCAAGAGTGACACACTCGGAAATGTTTTACGTTTTCAAATCACTATATCTTGGAAACTATCAATCGGAACGACCTGGAACTACATGACATCTTCAACAAAAGCGTTTTACGTTATATTCCCAAGTTTGAGAGATATTGGACTATCTTGGACTAGATATATGCTCACTTTTCAATTTCTATACCTTTAGTCAACAGCTGCATATATGGGTAAGGTATATGAAACAAGTAAAAACGGCGCTAAGTTAGGCCGGGCCGAACTTTATATACCCTCCATCATGGATTGCATTCCACAGAGGTTGTCGGTTTTCGTAGAAGTGCAGTAATATTACAGGAAAATATAATTTTTTTCATATAGCCAAACCAAAACAAATACAAATATTGAAAAAATAATTTTATAAATAAATATAATATTTTAATTATTTCAAACCACGCCTATAAGGTAATGCTACCAATACGTCAATTCAAAAAATAAATATTCTTATATTTATATTTTCAAAAATATTTTCAAAGCCATAAATATTGGTAGATAGCGGGTGCTACAGTTGGTTGTATTTCTATTCTATTTTAATTCCAAAAGTACAAATTTTGAAAATCTATTATCAGAAGTACATAGTGCAAAATAGCCTAACTTCACGATTCAACCAATTTTTGCCGTAAAAGAAAAAGTACGAATTTGGAAAAAAACTTTTTATTTTGCGTGTCTATGCAGTCAGAGGAATGTATACACCGAATTCATGATTCCAGCTGCGCCCATTTGGTTGGTACCATTTTTACTCCCTTGACGTTTCTACGCAATTAGCTGTAGTCGTTTAGTTGGTACTATTTTTATCCCTCTGTACCATTGTATCCCTTGAAAGTACTAATTTCGAAAAATTCGTCTATTTGCCGTGTCTACGCAGTCAGAGGAATGTATACTACGAATTTCATGACTCTAGCTGCGGTCATTTGATTTGTACAATTTTTATCACCTTTTTTCATTTTAACCCCAAAAAGTAGGAATTTCGAAAAATCAGTTTATTTTCCGTGTCTACACACTCAGAGGAATGTATACTCCGAATTTCATGACTCTAGCTGCGGTCATTTGATTTGTACTATTTTTATCCCCTTTTTTCATTTTAACCCCAAAAAGTACGAATTTTGAAAAATTCGTGTATGTTACTTATCTATGCAATCAGAGGAATGTATACACCGAATTTCATTATTCTAGGTACATCCGTTTGGTTGGTTCCATTTTTATCCCTCTATTCCCATTTTACCCCTTAAAAATACGAATTTGGAAAACACACTTTTATATTATGTCTCTACTCAATTAGAGGAATGTACACACCGAATTTCGTGTTTCTAGCTGTTGTCGTTTAATATGTACCATTTTTATCCCTTTTTTGCCCCATTTCACCCCCTACAAATAAGAATCACTTTATGGTGCACGTTTTTGATATAAGGAGAATGACCATACCAAATATCAAGCAAATATAAACAGACATATTCAAAAAACATGCTTAAATACGCTAAAATATTAGGGATTATTATGGGTATTTTTAGTCCTTGTGAGGGAAACATTTTTCCCTTTGTGCCGATTTCATCCCATTTCAATCCCAACGATCTACGACTATAGGACGCATTTATGGAAAATTTGAACGTTCTAACTCCTTTCGTTTAGATGCTAGCGTGCTTTCAACAGACGGACATGGCTAGATCGTCTTAGAATTTTATGACGATCAAGAATATATATACTTTATAGGGTCTCAGGTCGATATTTCAAGGTGTTACGAACGGAATGACAAAGTTAGTATATCCCCATCCTGGAGGTGGAGGGTATAAAAAAGTACCATCAAAACAACGTATATCACATTAAAATCGGCCAAGTATTTCATGAGTTACAGGTGATTTCACAGATAAATTGGTCATAACTCGTGAAAAATAATTCTATTTTTTTCCTAAAATACATATATAATGTTTTTATGAGAAGAATATATATACAAACTTTCGAGAGAATCGCAGCTATCGAGGTCAAAAATCGTACCGCTTGACATGGAATGACTCATATACCTTATATGATCTCCAATGAACATATCAAGATGTTGCAGTAATATTTTTAAGTTCAATGGTATAGAGTATTTGAAGATTTTCCCAAGGAATCATAATACTAAATTTTAAATAATGTTTCGAGTTAGCATTAACAGAAATTTCACCCTGAACATTAATATTCTTATCAACTTTCAATAACTGCCAGATGTCACAAACACAATCACAAACCTATGCTTCACACCACCATCCTCTTGCGGTGTAGAGTGTTCGCACGGTAGACGTGAAGGTTTCAAGAAAAATACAAAAAAATTAACTCCACTTTAAATTGCAGGGTACACCACATTGCGTAATTTCGCATGCACAGGATTCTCTTTTGCTCACGCTTTTTTCATACTTCTGTACTTTCCTGCAGAATATACAGGAAGAACACGACCGTTCAACTGGCACGTGTTGTTGTTACTTTTGTTTGGGGAAACCATAATTTAGTTGTCACTTATACTGAAAACAGTGCTAGCGCTGGGTGATCGGCCAAGGGGGTGACATTATCCTGCAACACTCCATAAGGAAACACATTGTGAGCACCGAATGTAAAACGCAAAAAGCAACCGCAGAGAGCAGGGAGCAATGGAAAGTTTAGCCAAAAGAAAAGTGCATTAAATATTAAACAGTGAATGTAGACAGTTGGAATGATGGTCGTGCCACCGTCACATGCTCAGACACACTCTCGTGCTCGCACTTAGACTTATACGAGTCTAGTTTGGATGGTTGGACAACAACCGAAATTCTCAAAAGGTAAATTAAATTAGTCCAAATGCCATTACGTGCCACGACACCTGTCTGGTGGTGAATAGATCCCAGTGTTGCCCCGCCCCCGCCGTTGAGAAATAGATACCATTCAAATTTTGAAACCACACCACGAAATTAACATCAACTACTGCACTTTGTGAGCGCCGTCAGACGCCAGCGTTTGTCATAAATTGTTTTCTTTTGTATTCCGATGCCTTTTCCGCCCGCTGTGAAGAAAATAATTTTTTATGAAAATATGAGTAGCAAATAATTGTAATATCAATATTACCGGGAGATGAAATGTATACCATGGTTACTGTTAGCAGCAACTGACAAATGAAGATGTTATTACCATTTATCATTCGGTTATTACATGGAAGTTTACTTACCGTTCTGTGCATACACTCATGCCGAATCGTCTGGTCATTCCCGAAGGAAAGTCTGAAAATAGGAAAGCCAATCTAAAAATATAAATAATTTAAAAATTGGGCTAATAGTAATACCGCAGTGTTAAAAATGTGAAACAAAGCATGTCAAACAGGTACATATTTGCATATTTGGCCACCAAAATTTTACAGTAGCACCCTTGGGCACTAGGGATCCAAAATTGCAAATTATTTGGAAAACACAACGCCTCTATGCTTGTGAAATTTCGTCTAATGGTTCTATATCGAGTTTTTTTCTTTTACCACTTTTTGATTAATGAAGCAAAATAATTTGTTTAAACTGCACTGAAAATAGGAACGTGGTAAATGCGTCCCATTAGGATGATGATATATAACTATATCCCAGAAAAATAGGGCATTCCAAGTAGAGGGAAAATGCTCATCATGTTATTCGAAATTTTAGAAAAATGGGATCTTCATCAATGAATTTTAACATGGAGTTTTCCTTTATATTGTGGCAGAGAATCCACTTTTGAATTACTTATCACTTATATCCGACGTTATCAAAGACCTTCTGGTTGCCGCTACGGCACTCAGCTACCCTATGTTGTAAGTAGTGAATATCTAAACCATTTTTTAGTAAAGTTTACAAAAAGATATTTAGTTAAGATTGGAAAAATATATAGAGTTAGACGAATTTATGACTATCGAGGATAAAATTTAAAAATATTGAAAAATTCTTTGATTAAAAATCAACTGTATATTACGTTTTTACTAGGCAAAAAAAATTAGATTTAAAAACTGTTTATAAAAAGAAATATTTGAAGAAAATTAATAAAACAGTGAATCTATATGTATATAAAATTAAACATTTTTTCTGTTAAATAATAAAAACGACTTATTCCCGAGCGACAATTTCAACCCGACATATTCTGGCTGCAAATCGTACACCTTACCTCTATGACTCCGAAAGTTTTTTTCAATTGTGAAAATGGAAGTTTTTTGGGAAGTTACTTCATGTGAAAGTATTTCCATTTTTTGCTGTGATGTACAAACTTAAATCTATTTTTAAAATATGAAATTTTTTATTAATCTTCAAATAGGGATGTCAAAAACCGACCCTTTTCAGTAAATCGATTTTCGGTTTGTACGAAAATTCACAAGTTCAAACAAGTAAGGAAGGTTAAAGTCGGGCGTGGCCGACTATATGATACCCTACATTTGGGGAGTCATTTATATGGGATCTATATATAAATCTTTCGCCATGGATGTTTGTGGTTGACATATGAGCTGGTTTGCCAAAGTTTAAGCAAATCTGTTCAAATATGCTATTTCTAGAGCGGAAATAATCAAATCAGTGGTGAAATTTGTATTGGAGCTATATATATATATATATATATATATATATATATATATATATATATATATATATCTGAACCGATCTGACCCATTTTTACCAGAGTTGTTTCTAGTTGAAAAATAAATATTTTTGCCAAATTTGAAGAAAATCTGCTAAAATTTGTGGTTTCCAGAGCGGAAAGAATCAAATCATAGGAGACATTTGTATGGGAGCTATATATAAATCTGAACCGATCTGGCATATTTTCACCAGAGCTATTTCTAATTAAAATATTTGACGTTGTGCTAAAATTGAAGAAAATCAATTGAAATATTCTAGAGCGGAAAAAGTAAAATCGGAAGCAAAATTTGTATGGGAGCTATATCTAAATCTGAACCGATTTGCTTCAAATTAAATAGCTTTTTTAAAATTGTCGCCAAAAGCAATGTCAATGTGTGTGTGAAAATAAATTTTGAAAAAATAATTTTGTGTTAAAAATGTTTGACTTAGTCTGGATAATTATCCAGTGTAAGTCAAAATGATGGATATCGAGGCTAAATCCAATAAAGTCGACACAAAATATTTTTTTGAAAATTTCTTTTGATACATATATTTATATTGTAGTTGGCGACAATGTGATAAAATAATTTTTTATTTTGAACGAAAAATAAAATTTTTATTAAAGTTTTTGTTATCGCAGCTTGTTATCCCGACTTAAAGAAAAACGGCCCTAATGTTAGTATCCTCCCATCCTATGGCGGAGGGTATAAAAAGGAAATTGACAGACCTTTTGTTGTCATTATATCTTGAAACATAATCAAACATATAATATGTATTATGAAAAGCATATAAATTACGGATGTGTTTTAAATTTTAAATTATGAAATTTTTTGCGAAAAAGGGATCACTTTGCGTAAAATCACTCATAAGGTTTTATAAATGGTCCGTTTAAAATTATTTAAACTTTTTAATATTATAAAAGAATCAAAATATAATAATAAACGGGGAAATAGGACCATAAAACCTAAGACACAGATCAATATCTAGTACAGGCTTCATATTATATAGAGCTGATTTAGCACCTTTACCTTCATAACTCGCCTGTTAACATCCGAAGAATAACGTGATCAGCTAAGCAGCTAAGTATTATGATAGCAATAAATAATTGCGCTGGGCTATATTTGTTGAACGTGCTGTAAGTTTTATTTACGTGATAGACGTTATCTTTAAGATTATCATATTTGTTAAGCTATTTAAATATTCTCAATATTTAAGATATCTGGAAATTTTAGAATTAGTTTTTACATTTTTCTTACATCTCAAATATTTAAACTATAATTTTTGCTCGAGTATAATTTGTAAAGTCCTGCCTGAACTCAACATAAATATTTCATTTTCATGTTCATGTTGCAGTTCTTTCATTCCTGTTTCCTTTTATATGCACTATGGAAATTTTAATTTCAACAACAAAATACTTATGACATCTGCACTTTCACGATATGAATTCGTCGTTCATACTATCCAGAGTATACGTATCTCTAGTGGCGGTTGCTGGCTGGTTGGGTTTCATCCTGATGATGACAGAGACGGCTACGAAATGCCAGCAAATTGTAATAAAATACAATTTGTTCGCTTTTAACAAGTATGTCCTTACGAATATTCCGTGTAGTAATAATGGAAGAACATTTCTTATTACCGGAAGACATCAGCGATTGTTATTAAAAGAATACCAACTCACTCGAATATATATTGCATTCAGCTGAAGAACAGCGAAATTTGTTGAAACTATTGTTATTAAATATTCTTTTAATTTTTAATTGCAAATGACAAGTGCAACAGCAGCGCTAATGATTTCAGCACTATTCAACTGCAATTTCCGAAAAAGTACAACTACAATTTTGAAAATTGCAACAATACGTTAGTACTCACATGTCGTTTCATTGGTAATTACCTATAGTTTGTTGGGAACAAATGGTGTTCTACAATTAATGCAAGATGATATAACTTTGAGAGAATTGTTTAGAATTGTTATCGATTCATAAAGAAAAGATTCAAGAAGAACAACTAAAACATTAATATCATATCAACCAACTAAAACAATTTAAGCGTTAAAGTTTCTACAATCATTGCGAACAATTCTGATCTAAAAACTAAATATATATATTTTTAAATAATGATACCCTACAACACACATTATAAGTTACTTTCATGCCAAACAAATTATAATTAACTTCGTAGACGTATATTAGGAGTGAACCTTTTATGGCTACCTGCAAAATATTTCGTCAATGAGTCAAGCAGTTTATGAACTAATTTTTGTATGTTGCATTTTTGTCCAACAATTTTTTCAGAATTAATAGACCATTAAAACACATTAAATATAAATTATTATTCTTATCTTTGAGTTGGTCGTATTATTGAACGTTTTAAATCATTTGGTGTATTTTTAAATGACAAATATTTCTTGGGTACATGTTGTAAAAAATTTTACGAAAAATTAATAGAAAGAATCAATACCTTTCGAATAAATCCCATGTGATGAAAATCGGACGAAAAAGGACAACACTACAACATTTTCGTGAAAATAGTTTAATACCAAAGATACTTTTTCCAAGCCAGAATTAAAAACTAGCACTGCGACGTAAATTTCCTTCCGATTCGTGTTTTATGCATCAATTGAATTTTATTGATTACAGCTCTTTATTTTTTACGAAAAACTACCACCAAATAGCGAAAATTTCAGTTGTACATATGGAAAAGAAAACAGGAAATGACACCCAATGAAACAAGTCCCAAGCAACATGAATAAAACAACACCGTAAATGTCACCATGCCATTTGTAAATAAATTCGCATTCTATTAAATATAGATGCAAAATGGTCTTGAGCCAGGGCAATATCACAGTTCAAATTCTGAAAATAGCAAAACTATGTACTCAGTTTTTCATTTTCTGGTCGAGCTCGCGTATAAAATGACATGCTATTTTTATACACTCCACGAGAGTATTATGGCTTTGTGCATTAGTTTGTAACACCCAAAAGGAAGCGAGTTAGACCAATTGTTAAGTATACCGATCGACTTAGAATGACTTTCTGAGTCGATTTAGCAATGTCCGTATGTCTGTCCGTCTGTCCATCTATTGTTGTAATCAAATTACTGGTCGCAATTATAGTCCGATCTTAACAAAAATTGGCACAAGTAAGTTCTGTGGATCAAGGACGAACGCTATTTAATTTGAAGCAAATCGGTTCAGATTTAGATATAGCCCCCATACAAATGTCGCTCCCGATTTGACATTTTCCGCTCTAGAAACCACAAATTGTGCCCAATTTTCTTTAAATTCAGCACAACATCTTATAATCCAACTAGAAACACCTATGCATAAACTGGATAAGATCGGTTCAGATTTAGATATATCCCCCATACAAATGTCGCTCCTGATTTGACATTTTCCGCTCTAGAAACCCCATATAATACTCGATTTTCTATAAATTTGGCACAACATCTTATAAACCAACTAGAAACACCTATTCAGAAAGTGGGTAAGATCGGTTCAGATTTAGATATAGCCCCCATACAAATGTCGCTCCCGATTTAACATTTCCCGCTCTAGAAACGACATATTGTATCCGATTTTCTTCAAATTTGGCACAACATCGAACTAGAAACACCTCTGCTGAAAGTCGGTCAGATCGGTTCAGATTTAGATATAGCCCCAATACAAATGTTGCTCCCGAATTTTTTGGCCAAACCTTACATATTATATTTGTGGGTCACATCGTTCCAGGTTTCAATATCTCCGATTTAAAATTTTTTGTCAAACACACACATTTACAGGATTCAAAAATCCTTCCCGATTTCAATTTTTTACCAAATTGAGTTGTAGTGAGATAGAATGTGGGGTGTATCATATAATCGGCTCCGTCCGTCTTTAGCCTTTCCATACTTGTTTTGGAGATGCCCATATGCTCTATTACAGTTCTAGGAACTACATCTTAAATCGGATCTTCATCAAATTTTGCAGATCATTATATGTTTCAACTAGGAATACCAACCGTCAATGAGAAATATATAGGCGCATGTTTTGGCACAGGCCTCAAGTGTTGTTAAAGGCCCCCTTCAAATGTCCGTCCGATTCATCATATTACCGATGTATAATCTGTATTTATCATTGGATCTAGATCAATTTTTCCAGAGCATGTTATATTTACTTTAATCGGAATATCTGCTGGAAAAATGGATCAATTACTTTATTAACTACCTTATTCATTAAATTTGACTAAAGATGAATTTATAGTAACTGTATAATTTATATGAACTACATAAAATTGCTCCCATGAAATACCTAATCAGAGCGAGGTATATACGCTGGGAGTGGTGTAGGGTATTATATATTCAGCCCGCCCGACTTCAGCATTTCCTTACTTGCTTTGTATCATGCAAATCTCTATAAAATTCTGAAAATAGCAAAACTATGTGCTCAGTTTTTCATTTTCTGATCGAGCTCGCGTATAAAATGACTTGCTATTTTTGAAGGATATAATTGGGGAATCTTAAAAATGTTTGTGGATTTAAGTAATGAGATAAAAAAGTGGAAAAGTGTACTTTCAAATTTCAAAAATGAGTGTTTCATAAACATTTCATATTTCATAAAATCAAAGAAAGAAAAAATCTTTCATTGTATTAAAGAAACAATTTTTAAATATTTTTTAATATGTCATAACGAATAAAATATTTGTTTTATGAAATGTCTTCATAAATATAATGAAGGATTTCATAGTTTCTAGGAAATGATTCATAATATTCAACTACATTTTTAGTGTGTCGACTTTATTCGGTGAATGCTAGCTATTCTCATTTGTCCTCCAATTTCCTGAAACCACAACAAGTTAAACCTTACTCGATTTTTTTGATTGTTGATTGGAAACTTCAGTAAATTTTTTATAATTTTCGAATTTTTTCCTAAAAATAATAAAGTTTCATTATAAAATCTATAAAAATTTTCATAAACTATATTATGAAAAATAAAGACAAAAGTTCATTGAATGAAGAACTGCCTTTCATAGTTTCTAAGAAATGTTTCATAAATTCTATTGCACTTTTCATTGATTTGTGCTTTATGAAACATTTAATGAAGAGTTTCTTTGGCGAATTTTTAATGGAATTTTTCTCTGAGGTTACGACTACATCATAAATATTACGAAGTTAATTCTTTTAGTGTAGCATAAAATACACTAAATTATAAAATAATTACATCCTTTAATAATGTCAATTCATTTTCAACGTTAAAGCTGATCACAGTGTTTTACTATGTTCCGTTTCAACTTTCAGAAATTTCTGTGTAGCCGGCTTTGGACATACTCCATACTCCCAGAGGAGAAAATCTTTAAGCCCGTCCACAGACCGTCATTGCAGAAAATCGCAGCCGGTTTTGGACATCCCTAGAGGAGATAGATCTTTTACTGCACTTATAATGATACCTTGTGTAAATGAATTAAACCACAAATAAGATTAAGTAATCCTCAAAAGTGGGACTTATCGTTTGTTGATTGTTTCATAATGAAATAATCCTTAAATTAAAAATGAAACATTCGAAAAAATTAAATTATCCAAATTTATTACCCCCAATAACAACAAACTGTTTGTCATATTTTTTTGTTTTGAGATTATTTCATTTTCTCATTATAATTTATTTCATTGGGGGTTATGTTGTAGCGCCACGCTGACCAATTCTTTGTTGTTTTGTTCGTACTACTTTAGAAAGTTTCCAGTATACAAAAATTTCGAACAGTTACAAAGACAGATAACTTTGAATAACTGTCAAAAATAATAATTTTGTATGTACTTTCAATCATACTGATGATATGAACAAAATATTTATTTTATTAATTTTTCGTATGATTTGTCAAACTATCGCATCCCATATCTAGTTTGATATATTTTTCAACAAGGGACTAGATTTTAATTTCTTAGAATCAATAAATCATTTACCCGGAGTCGATTATTTCTATTCACATTCGACTCAGACTTCATAATCCTGCATTTGCTTACACATTATAGGAAGATATGACAGTTACATATTTACTATAAAATAATCATTCCTCTACTTGACGTTTCGAATAAAATTAACTTAGTGTAACTCCCCTCCCTCTCTAACATACACCAGATTTTGTTGAACAAAAGGTCTTTACTTGCTTTATACTCTCAGTAATTATCATAATCTCATAACTTTTGCCCTACACCTCCCCTGGCTTCTTGGTTTATTTTAATAAAAATATTCTTTTGTTATTTGACCAAATTATGCAGAATTTGCCTAACGAAATTTGAATTATTTCTTATATTAATACCGAACTTTGACAAATTTTGACAGGTGTCAGAGCAATTTATTTCATTCTGTACATTCACAGAGTAAAAATATGAAAATATCCCTCAAACCTCTAAACAATTGTCATATGACACTTTATACCGCAGGCGAAAAGTCATCATTGCTGTCCCGTCCCCTTCGATTAGAGTATTCGAAAAATAATACCAAAAATTTACAATTTAAATGAGGGACGTCATGTGGTGTTCTAATATGATAACTTTAAATTATCTCGAGATTTGTTTTACTTTTTTCGAGCAACACCAACAAAAAAGTGAAAACACGCTCAAGGGTTTCATTACCAACGAAAATTTCAACAGATGTGTCAATTTTTTCTCATCTTCTTTCGCTAGCATTTGAGACTACCAACACTTTTTTAATAGTGCCGCATGAAACAGAAAAATAACGAAAATTCTAATTTGTGTTTTGTTCACTTCTAACCCAAAGGCAATTTAAATAGCGATTTTCAAATATGTATTTTGAAAGAGAAAAATTGCTGATGCTTGTGCGCGCGGCACAAAGGGCAAATTACAACCCTTAAAAGTATTACCATGATTTATATCCAATTAAGTTTGAAATTTTAGATTGAATGATTGCCTTGGAATAGGGGAATACCGTCGGCAATAATTTGCAATGTATGAAATGAAAACGTAATGATAAATTGTGACACAAATGTTATTGATATACGTACATTGTATTATTTGGACTGCAAACAAGTGGTGGGTGGATATGTTTAGAAATTGTAGTTTTTGTTTTGTTGTTTTATCATCTTCAAATACTCACACGAACTCCAGACACTATAAATATTTAGACTCCTTATAAAAAAATAATATAATAAAATAATATAGTCATATTATCTATCCTAGCAATTACGATAGGGATAATATCATTTTTTAATTGTTCCAGTTGTTCGCTATCCACTTAAATACTTATCGTAGATATACCATCTACTGTGTAATTGGGGTTGGTATGAGCTAGAGTTGAGTTTAGAAAAAAAACAAGTAAGGAAAGGCTAAAGACGGACGGGGCCGACTATACACTCCACTTTCTATCCGAATACAATTCAATTCGGTAAAAAAGAGAAAACGGGAAGGATTTTTGTATCCTGTAAGTGTATGTGTTTGACAAAAAATGTTAAAGGAATGGGAAAAGACATTTGTATGGGGTTATACTGAAACCTGGAACGAAATAGGTGAAATATAGTATATATAGTTTGGCCAAAATCGGTTAAACATTTGGGAGCAACATTTGTATTGGAGCTATATCTACATCTGAACAGATCTTACCCACTTTCACCATAGGTGTTTTTGTTGGATTATAAGATGTTCTGCCAAATTTAAAGAAAATCGGGTACATTATGTGGTTTCCAGAGCGGCAAAAGTCAAATCTGGAGCGACATTTGTATGGGTATTTAGAGTGAAAAGAGTCAAATCAGGAGTGAAATTCGTATGGGGACTATATCTAAATCTGAACCGATCTGACTCATTTTCACCAAGAGTGTTTCTAGTTGAAATATGAGATATTTTGCTAGATTTGAAGAAGATTATTAAATATGTGGTTTATAGAGTGGAAAAAGTGAAATTTGTGTGGGAGCTATGTATAAATCTGAACCGATCTGACCTATTTTCACCATGGGTGTTTCAACTTGAAATATAAGATATTATGCAAGATTTGAAGAAGATCTGATAAAAATTGTGGTTTCTAGAGCGGAAAAAACTCAAATTGAGAGTGAAATTTTTATTGGAGCTATATATAAATCTGAACCGATCTGACTCATTTTCACCCTGGATGTTTCTAGTGGACAAATAAAATATTTTGCCAAATTTGAAGAAAATCTTTTAAAATATGTGGTATCTAGAGTGAAAAGAGTCAAATCGGGAGTGAAATTCATATGGGGACTATATCTAAATCTGAACCGATGTGACTCAATTTCACCACGAATGTTTCTACTTGAAATTTAAGATATTTTGCAAGATTTGAAGAAGATCTGATAAAATTTGTGGATTCTAGAGAGGAAAAAACTCAAATTGAGAGTGAAATTTGTATGGGAGCTATATATAAATCTGAACCGATTTGAACTATTTTTGCCATGGGTATTTCTAGTTGAAATATAAGATGTTTTGCTAATTTTGAAGAAGATCTGTTAAAATATGTGGTTTCTACAGCAGAAAAATTCAAATCGGGAGTGAAATTCGTATGGGGGCTATATCTAAATCTGAACCGATTTTCTTAAAATTAAATAGTGTTCGTCGGTGTACCGAAAAACTTCGTTGTGCAAAGTTTCATTTGGTTCTATGTACAATTGCGACCTGTATCGTGATTACAAGAATAGATGGACGGACATTGGTAAATCGAATCAAAAAGTGATTCTAAGCCGATCTGTATAATAAATGGTGGGTCTAACTCTTTTCCTTTTGGGTGTTAGAAACAAATGCACAAAGCCATAATACTCTCGTGGAGTGTATAAAAAACACATTTATGGATGTGCAATCCTTTAGCTCAATACTGGAAATATAGGCTCTAATGAAGATCGGCCATACAAGAATTTTATTGTTCTGTACTTCATAAACCCTCTGTAGTACAACGATTGACTTTTTGTAGAGCGAAATTGTATAAAACTTAAAACTGTATGAACCTTACTTCTTACTAATAATTTTCCATCATCCTTTAAAAAACATAACATTTTCTAGTCTGGAAATTTCCAAATAACAAATACAAAATTAGCAAAGTAAGAGGCGTCTCCCAAATTCCTACAACCTAAAGGCCAGTGGAACCTTATACTACCACACGCACTCAATCAAGCATATAAATGTATACATTTAAATATTTTATATGTGTATATGTATGCGTGTATGTATATGTATTCGTATCCATCATTCATTTAGCTAAAATCAAAGTCATAACTCACAGAAAATGTGACATGTAAAACAAAAGACAAAAGAGATGTCATCTGACAAAACATAAAAATTTATGAATGGAATCATCATTCATAATGTTCTTCTTGCATCTTTGAATTTCTCTTCAAAAATTCGTAATTGGTGTGAGTTCATTAAAGATAAATAGTGAAAATGAGGAATATGTGCACATACATATAATGACAGTGGTACATGCTAGAGGGTAGAGCCGACTATTATGTGTGCTACATCAATCATTCCTATAACACTAGTTTACAATTATGTTAACGATATTTATAACGTGTGAATGGTTTTTATCTGCTCTTAGCTAGTCTGAGAGGAAAGGAATGTATGTGTTAAATTTAATCAAAATTTCGGGGAATGAATGTTCATTTTTGATGGAATTACAATAAGATCATAACTTCCACATATCATCGGCTGAATACTATTTTGATCCATAAGCCATTGTGCATTTGTTTGTAACACCCAAAAGGAAACGAGATAGACCCATTGTTAATTATACCGATCGTCTTAGAATCACTTTCTGAGTCGATTTAGCAATGTCCGTCTGTCTGTCTGTCTGTCTGTCCGTCCGTCCGTCCGTCCATCTATTCTTGTAATCACGATACAGGTCGCAATTGTAGACAGAACAAAGTGAAACTTTACACAACGATGTTTTTCGGGATAAGGACGAACGCTATTTAATTTGAAGAAAATCGGTTCAGATTTATATATAGCTCCCATACAAATTTCTCTCCCGATTTGACTTTTTCCGCTCTAGAGACCACATAATGTATCAGATTGTCTTCAGATTTGGTAAAACATCTTATATTTCCACTAGAAACACCCATGGTGAATATCGGTCAGATCGGTTCAGATTTATATATAGCTCCCATACAAATTTCGCTACCGATTTGACTTTTTCCGCTCTAGAAACCACATATTGTATCAGATTGTCTTCAGATTTGGTAAAACATCTTATATTACCACTAGAAACTCCCATGGTGAATATCGGACAGATCGGTTCAGATTTATATATAGCTCCCATACAAATTTCGCTCCCGATTTGACTTTTTCCGCTCTAGAAACCACATATTGTATCAGATTGTCTTCAGATTTGGCAAAACATCTTATATTTAAACTAAGAACATCTATGGTGAAAAGAGGTCAAATCGGTTCAGATTTAGATATAACCCCCATACAAATGTCGTTCCCGATTTGACATTTTTCTCTGTAGAAACCACATATTGTACTCGATTTTCTTTAAATTTGGCACAACATCTTATAATCTTACTAGAAACACCTATGAAGAAATTGGGTAAGATCGGTTCAGATTTAGATATAGCCCCCATATAAATGTCGCTCCCGATTTGAATTTTGCGCTCTAAAAACCATATATTGTACCCGATTTTCTTGAAATTTGGGACAACGTCTTATAATCCAACTAGAAACACCTATGCAGAAATTGGGTAAGATCGGTTTAGATTTAGATATAGCCCCCATACAAATGTCCCTCCCGATTTGACTTTTGCCGCTTTAAAAGCCACATATTGTGCTCGATTTTCTTTAAATTTCGCACAACATCTTATAATCTGACTAAACAAAACTATGGTGAAAGTGGGTAAGATCGGTTCAGATTTAAATATAGCCCAAATTCAAATGTTGCTCCCATAAGTATAACCGATTTTGGCCAAACTATACATTTTATATTCCACATATTTCGTTCCAGGTTTCAATATATCCTCATACAAATGTCCTTTCCGATATAAAATTTTTTGTCAAACACATACATTTACAGGATACAAAAAAACTTCCGTTTTCAATTTTTCGCCGAATTGAATTGTATTCGGATTGAAAGTGGAGTGTATCATAGAGTCGGCCCCGCCAGACTTTAGCCTTTCCTTACTGGTTATTATTCAAGCAAAACGAAAATATATAATCTTTATTTATTCAATGGATATGCTGTGGGATATGTCATCGGTTGTGTTGTAGGTTATTACTTTTAGAAGTAAAAGAAATAAAGCAAAATTTTTAAAAATTGTTAGTTGCACTTTTGATGCATATTCTAATTTTTTCCAAAATTTTTTCCATTTTGGTTTAGATACAATTGGGGATGAAAATAGCATTATTTGATGTTTTGTTAACGACGCACAGTGTTCAGATGGATTTTGGATCCATCGGCCAAAATTCAATAACTTTTATTCTAGTAGATATTTTTGAGTTCTGTAAAAAACCAAAATTAGACATATCTACATTAGAGTGGCTTCTTTTGTGAGGAAGGAAGGAATGTTGTTGATGTTCCCAACTAAAATGAAAGTTTGGTTTGTTTTATGTATTCTCCCTAAGCATTTCGCTTTTATGCGAGCTGGACGCGTTCAAAATAGCCTCAAAAAATCAGGGTTTTCTTGAAAAGAAGAAAAAGATGAAAAAAAAAACCACTAGAAATTAAAATCCGACCCGAGCCTTATCAAACCATATTAAAAACGTGCAATATAAAGGGCAGATTTATACTATTTTAGTGCGATTTTTGATGCATTTTTTATAAAAACCTTATTGTAAGTTTTCCTCTCGATTTATCCATTGAAAGACCTAAATTTCAGATGTTTTTTTAATTAGCTTTCTGTAAGACTAGAATGTGTTTACGATGCAAATAACCCCATATTTCAGTTTTTACATCACATTTAACCCACTGAGAACCAACAGTAAGAAAAAAATTGTCGGCCCTTAATGGGTTAGGAAGTTCTAAAAATTGCAATTGGTTATGGTGAACGATCCAACAAAAACACAAATCGAACTAAAAACATGGAAGTTATTGCGGTTTTTATAAAAAATGCCACAAAAATTGCACAAAAATGTTAAAATTCTACCCTCTATTCTGGGATAAAATAGCAGGTTTTTTCTAAATAGCATTCTCACCGTGAATTATATTCAAGAAAAACCAGATTTATAGAGGTTATTTTGAACGCGTCCAGCTCACGAACGGACAATGATAAAAGCGAAATATTTTGGGAGACCGCATAAAACAACACAACTTTTCATTTTAATCGGGAACATCCACTACTTTTATTTTGAAGCCATTCTAATGTAAAGGGTGATTTTTTAAGAGCTTGATAACTTTTTTTTTAAAAAAAACGCATAAAATTTGCAAAATCTCATCGGTTCTTTATTTGAAACGTTAGATTGGTCCATGACATTTACTTTTTGAAGATAATTTCATTTAAATGTTGACCGCGGCTGCGTCTTAGGTGGTCCATCCGCTTAGTCCAATTTTGGCATTTCCACGTTTTTGAGTAACAGAGACCCAATTGGTGCGAACGGCGACGAATCGAAAATTGGTGGTCATCATTAACACTGGCCGATACAGCTGCGATATTTTCTTCAGTTCGCACTCTACGTAAGCGTGTTGGTGGTTTAATGTCCAACAATGTAAATTTGGTGCGAAATTTAGTCACAATAGCCCGAATAGCCGCTTCAGTGGGTCGATTAAACTGACCATAAAATGGAAGCGCGCAATGAACTTTCTTAACAGAGCACGCATTTTGATAATAAAATTCAATAATTTGCAAGCGTTGTTCGTTTGTAAGACGATTCATGATGAAATGTCAAAGCATACTGAGCATCTTTCTCTTTGACACCATGTCTGAAATCCCACGTGATCTGTCAAATACTAATGCATGAAAATCCTAACCTCAAAAAAATCACTCTTTATATACATATTTCGTTAAAGGGTTTTGAAGGAAAAAGTTGTGTTGCTTCAAAGTCAGACATTTGTTAAAAAAGAATATTTTTTACAATATTCATTACAACATGTCACAATAAAGCTAAAATACCACAATTTCTAATAAAAAATGAGTGCAAAATCTCTTAAAATGTAAATATTAAAAAAATTCAATTTCAAAAAAAAAAAATATTTTTTTTTTATTTTCAAAATTTGAAATATTCCTGGGTACTTGTCTAATTTTGGGTTTTTTACAGAATTAAAAAATGTCTACCAGAAAAAAATTGTTGAATTTTGCAACACAATTCAACAAACAACATTGAAAACATTTTTATACTCTACACCATAGGGTATAATGTCTTTGTGCATTTGTTTGTAACACCCAAAAGGAAGCGAGATAGACCCAACCTTTATTAAATCGATCGACATGGAATCACTTTTGAATCGATTTAGCCATGTCCGTCTATTATTGTAATCACGATGCAGGTCGCGATTATTGCCGATTCTAACTAAACTTTACACAAACAATTTTTGCACGTCGAGGACGAACGCAAATCCGTTCATATTTAGATATAGCCTCCATACAAATGTTGCTCCCGATTTGACTTTTTCTGCTCTAGAAGCCACATAATTTAATGGGTTTTGATAAGAAACATTTGTGGTGAAAATGGGTCAAATCGGTTCAGATATAGATATAGCCATCATACAAATTTCGCTTCCTATTTGACATTTTGCGGTCTAAAAACCTTAAATTTAAATTTTTTTTCAAATTTAGAGTAACACCTTATATTTAAACGAGAAAACGGGAAGGATTTTTGTATATTTCCCAATCATAGGCTGATATGACCTGACCTAATTTTTCAAATCGAGAAGAATATTTGTATCGGGGCTATATCCAAACATGGAATGAAGTGACCCACTTTCACGATAGGTTCCTCCAGTTCAAGTATAACGTGTTATGCTCAATTTGAAGAAATTCGGTGAAAGTTCGTGTATTCTGGGGCGGAATAGATCAAGTACGGGAGCTTTGTATAAATCTGAACCGATCTGACCCATTTTCACCATGGGTGTTTCTAATTGAAATATAAGATATTTTGCAAGATTTTAAGCAAATCTGTTAACATATGTGGTTTATAGAGTGGAAAAAGTCAAATCGGGAGTGAAATTTGTGTGGGAGCTATATATAAATCATAACCGATCTGCCCCATTTTCACCATGAATGTTTCCAGTGGAAATATAAGATATTTTGCCAAATTTGAAGAAGCTCTCTTAAAATATTTGGTATCTAAAGTGAAAAGGGTCAAATCGGGAGTGAAATTCATATGGTGGCTAAATCTGAACCGATTTCCTTCAAAATAGAAATTAAAAGGCGTTCAACATCATTCCGAAAAACATCATTGTTCTGGCTACAAGTGCGGCCTGTACTCTGATTAAAAGAATAGATAAACCGACAGATAGACAGACCGACGGACGGACAGACAGACAAACAGACGGACATTGCTAAATCGATTCAAGGGTATACCAAAAAAATGCACGAAGACATAATACTCTCGTGGTGTGTATAAACTCATTTAGGTCCCAGAGAGAATTCAAATTTTAGGTGAATCCTGAAATCTTATCTGAAAAATATATTTAAGCGGGAAACCTCGCTTGTTGTAACTAAAACATATCCAATATCACATTGCCTCATGATTGATGGTGGATCATAGTATGACTATCTGGGGATCATGATATGATTGCGAGGGCCATATTTTGTTAACAAGTTGATCACATTCTAATCATAATATGATAATCATCATATTTATCATCACATGATAAATATAATATGATTGATGTGCAAATCGACCTTGAGCTCAAATCGATTGATGTCGCAAGCAGTCCTATCAAAAGAATTACTCATCATTATTCAGCATTTATCTTGATTAATCAAAAGTCCAAGTTGCAACTATATCACCGAATCTGAAATTTTAGAGTATTAAAAACATTAGGCAAGAAACAAAAATAATCTGGAGACAACTTACTGCTGTAGGAACGTATCGAAATGTACTTTTTCGTAGTCTGAAATATAAAATAATTCAGCTTAGTAAAGTGAAATCGTCGCAGGCGACTAAAAATACAATTTCGATGAAAATATTATATTTTTGGGACGTTGAACATTTGAGATTTCGTTACGATGCATAGGCCGTATTTAGGCGCCTGGATGATATAAATAAAAACATGTATAAACAATTGCTTTTTTATTTCGAATAATAGCGTTGTCTTTAATAATATTTCTTTGTTATTGCTTAATTTGGTTTCTGAGGGATGGGATATTCGTAAAACTTGCTCCTAAGCATATGACAATCATTATGATGATTTTCTCGAAGGAGCTTATGTTTGTCAGTTTGATTATATCCAATTATATTTAAATAGAACAACTGTGCCTTCTCAACTCATCAACTCAATAAAATCACTTTGTATATGCAGACAACAATAAAATGAATTTATTGGATTTTTAGCATTTATCATTTCTATAGGCTCCTAATTTACAAAAGATTGTCTGTGTTGATACACTTAGCTATGATTGTTGATAATACAATATTGATTTTGATTTACTTCTCTACAACATCGACAAAATCATGATTAGCTAGATTGTTATTATTCATGTTCCCATTCAATAAAAATAACTTTTGGATTTTGAAAATTTAATGAGGATACAAAATCAGATAGCTTATATTTGTATACTTGCGAATGTCTACCTAATGATAAAAGTAAAAATTCAATATTAACGTATTTAATTTGGAATATAAAAATTTATGGGGCGTTGTGTTTCCACTTCTGTTTGAATTTAAGATATTGGGGTAAAAGAAGGAATTAAGGGATTCGATATGACTATCTACACAAACTCAACAAATATAATTAAAAAATATATCAATAGATTTTTGCAATGATTTAATGTGTTCAACAGGTGAATTTAATTGTTGGAAAAGATTGGAGATAATTTCGAAAGATTTTGGTAATATAGCATCAGAATCTAGCAACATAATTGACCTGAATCTTGATTTTTGATTATATTCGTAGTCAGCGCAAAATTGAAAATTTACTTCAAACTGTTCAAGGCATATTGGAGGGTAAATATGGATCGACCCTGCAGAACTGAATGCATATTGTCCGTTGCTTTCCGCCATCCAATTGTTTTATAGTCCTGATGAAAATATTCGAATATCAAATTGAATGACAGTTTAACAGTTTTCGTCTATAACGTTGAATATACATATGTATGTATGTCTACGTGTCTGTACATATCACATTTCGCATATTCAATAATATTGTCACTCACATTAAAATTGTAGATGTGGCACTTCTCATGCATAGATTGTGGTGACGGTCCTGGTTGGCGATAGATATTTCATTTCCGTTTTCACATTTTGGGAGGAATCTTAAAATACGTTATTGGAATCGATAAAAATTCATTTCATTTCAGTTATATCGTATATGTAAGTATACGTGATGTGATGAGTTCCAAAGTGTATTTAAATGTCGCTTTTGAAATTTGGCGGCATCACTTGATGTGCAAATTTCCATAGGAGGAGAGTTCGTGTACTTTTCAGACTCACCTGACAGTATTGTGGGATTGCATGACAACGTATTACAATTACAGTAGATACATTTTAGCATTCAGATTCTAAAACAACCACATATTCTCAATTTCATTTTTGACACAAGCATTAGAGTTTCATTGTCTAGATTTTGATTTGGTGATTTTTTTTGTTACTGAAAATAATTATATCGGAAATTTAAATACATTATCACATAGCGACACAATTTAAATGGAGGAAATTAAATTTGGTATATACAAGGAAGTATCATTGAACTGATGCATGAAATAAAAGAAAATGTGATCAAATTTAGGTACACTTCCATTGAAAATTTAGCATTAATGAAGGTTTAGTAGGACAAAGAAGAATATTGACTTATATTAAATAAATTTGGGACAATGTGCTTCCTTTGAGTAAAGCGTTTTTTTTGGAGAGGCTACTTTGATCATTCGGTGATGTTTGTATGAATATTCGTTATCGAAATAGATTGTGCCAATAATGCCCAAATCTCTCGATAACTATATAATACAATTTATTGGCATTGATATGTATACAGCTTATTTTTATGTAAATAATTTTTGCTGTCTATGATTCCAACAATTCACCATAGAGGCAATTTTTTAGACATGTGTCTGAATTAATTTCCAATCTACTGGTATTGATATTGAAATGAAATAAATATTTCAATATGTCAATTACTGTACGCATCAGTATCTTCTCATATAAATTTTCATATGCACATTGGTACCTCCTTAAAAACGTGCAATCAGTTGTCAATATGTAAAAAGTGAAACCATAGAAAACACATTTGATTGCATTTTTGGCAGGATTTAAATTCAATGAAATGCACATTGTGACATTTCAGATGCGATTTGTTCGTTCTATTTTTCAGCAGAGAAGCAGCAGATATTTTAATGTGATAAACAATATAACAACGAGGAAATACCTGCAGCGAGAGATATCTAAGTGTTCGTTAAATAAATAGAAACATAATAACATTAATCGACACTGGTTGAGGATTACGAAAAAATCATGTAAATAGGGAAGAGGCCATACAACATAAGAATACTTCGAAAAACATATATATGAGCCATTCCATGATAGCTTGTGTATGTATTCTTCTCATAATAATATTCTATACGTATTTTTGGAAACAATTTTTTTCACGAGTTATGACCAATTTAATAGTGAAAAATGTGTTCATTCAATTGCCTGTAACTCTTGAACTACTTTACCGAATTTAATGCGTTATACCTTGTTTTGAAGGTAATTTCAATTGCTTTTAAAATATTGATGTGATGTGTTAAAGAAGGGTTAGATTTTAAAAAGCTTTTGCAGTTTTTTTTTAAATGATTACACTAATCCATTTTGTTGAAATTTTAAATTCTATTTTTAAGCGACTGTGTGAGTTTGAATGTGGTGAAATGATGGCTTCTATTTTTTGCGATTTTTTTACAAAATCAACCAGAATTACAGTGAAAAATAATCAAAATTATAATTTTTTCATTAGTTCATAAACACAAGGTATAAAAACAATGAAAAATCCAAGAAAAAATACGTTATATAAAATTTTAATTTTTTTGTAGTGTGAGATTGCACTATCAGAAAAAATCGAAAAGATATGTTTTTCCATAACCTATTTTTTCTGGCATTTTTCATTGTTTTTATACCTAGTGTTTATGCAATAACACACCACATATTTTTATAATATAATATTTTAAATGTACTTGAAATTAAATTCAAAACAAGGTAAAACACAATAAAATCGGTGAAGTATTTCAAGAGTTATAGGCGATCTCCAAAAATGCGTATACTATATTAATATGAGAAGAATGCATACACAAACTTTCATAACAATCGCAGCTATCGAGGTCAAAACCAGTACCGCTTCACACGGAATGACTCATATAATATTATTACACCAGAATAGAAAATTTATTTAAAAATTGAATTAAAATTTATAAAGATTTTGATACACTGTTAAAAGCAAATTTCAAAGTATTTGCAGCAGACCACAAATGGACAGAAATAGATCTTCTTAGATTTTCACTTAAAATATACTAATTCCTACTATATATCGATGAGTTTCAAACTTTATTACATACTAAATATACTAAATATATAAAGTCGAAAAGTCGACTTTTGTTTTCGACTTTGTACATCAATGAATTTAATTTATTGAATACCGATTTTACTTTTTTCGCTCTAGAAAACACATCTTCAAATTTGGCACAACAACTAGAAATATCTATACAAAAAGTGGGTAAGATTGATTCAGATTTATATATCCAATATAAATGTCTCTCGATTTGGTTTTGATGTGGCCTATTCGTATTTATATTCATTTGTAATGTCGTCTTTTTATTTATTTGCAACAGTCGAAAAGTCGAATTTTCAAAAGTCGAAAAGTCGACTTTTCATATATTTGCAAAAGTCGAAAAATCAACTATTCATATATTTCCAAAAGTCGAAAAGTCTAAAAATCGACTGCTTTCTTATCAATGTTTTTGATCGAACTCAGCACTAGAATGGTCCATACCGGGTTTTACCTTCCGAAATCTCAGTGTTGAAATGGATGATGGATGGATGATGATTCATTAAAATCAACAGTGACATGCAGAATGATTAAAAATATTACGTACAAATATTTAAACAAATTGTCAGTAAAATACCGGGAATTTCTTGTGTGTTAAAAGGTAGGATTTGATTAACATTTTTATTATCGTCAAGGTATTTTTAATAAAGGGTGGTTAAATTATAAGGACCGATGTTGAATGTGAACCACACCTAAACGTCAAGTTTTTTTCTGCATTTCATTTGACATTTCTCATTTTCAGACTAACTCAATTTGAACCATGGAAAGATACACAATCGAGCAACGCGTTAAAGTTATTCAGGCTTATTATGGAAATGGGCAAGAAATGGCAACAGTGGATGATCAATTTTCGAAGAAAATCATCTTCAGTGATGAGGCACATTTTCACCTCAGTGGATTCGTCAATAAGCATAATTGCCGCATTTGGGCGAATGATAATCCAAGAGTGATTGTCGAAAAAACACTGCACCCACACAGAGTGACTGTTTGGTGCGGTTTATGGGCTGGCGGGTCGTATTTTTCCAAAATGAGGCCGGCCAGGCAGTTACTGTGAATGGTCTCCGCTATCGTGAGATGATAACGAATTTGTTATGGCCCGAATTGGAAGATATGTATGTGGACGATTTTTGGTTTAAACAGAACGGTGCCACTTGCCACACTGCTAACGAAACAATGGCTCTTTTGCACGACAAATTCAATGGCCGTGTTATCTCAAGTGGCGGCGATGTCAATTGGCCGACAAGATCGTCATCGCAAATTTGGACCATCGGATGGATGTGTGCCGCCGAGGTCGTACAAACCACAAAATTTGTGGTGAAAGTGGTTCAGATCGGTACAGATTTATGTACAGCTTCCAAACAAATGTCATTCCTGACTTGATTTCCGCTCTAGAAACACATGTTAACCGATTTTCTTCAAATTTGACACATGGGTGAGTTCGTTTCAGATTTATACATAGCTACGCTCTATAGACCACATAATAGCACCCATACAAAAATCGTTCCAAATATCACTTTTTTCCCGAATTCAATTATAATGGAGGATATAACATAGTTGGCTCCGACCGACTTTAACCTATCTTTACTAGTTTGGTAGACCATATCGGAAGATAGCTGTTTCTATGATTTATGTATCTATCGAAAATATTTCATCTCCGCCAATTTATTTTTTTGTTAATATTAAGTATTTCTGATGACTTTTCATCTTTATAAGTTATTGCAATTCGGTATTAGTATTATTTTATTAGTATTTATTTTATTTAGTATTTATTGAACCCTTTACTATATTCTTGATTTGACATAATTCGGTTTCAAGAATAATCTATCCTTGCTTCCTTTGTGAATACAAAAGAAGTAGAAAAATTATCAGTTATCGGCGGAAACATCTGAAATCTCTGATGCAAATTTGGTCAAAATAATTTTAAATCTGTTTCTAAACTTGAACTTCCCTCGTATTTTGTTCTTGTACATTGTACAGGGAAAAACCAAGTTTTGCTTTACAACTTTCTCAAAAAATATTGTTTAATAAACTTTCCAAAAATTCGAAAATAGAATTTAATCAGTCTTGCCGAATGACCATCTGCATAAAAACTGTGCTTCATGTGACAAAAAAATATTTCATACATTCATTTGACATTATGGAAAGTTATGAGGGAAAACAAGAATGCCCCCCTCAAATATGTGACAATTTTCCTATAACAATTTGTTAAAGGAAGTGGTCATTGGGTGAAGGGTTGAGGAAATCGAAACGAAATGAAATCCAATAATGTCTAATGGTGTTTGGAATATATGGATGTCGTGGAGTTTATCAACTTTATTTCGTTCATATCAATACGATTCCTGGTTGCCGGGAGGTGGAGTTATATGTTTATGCAGTTAGTTGTTGGGGTGCGTTGTAATTCCACTATGTTTTGTCAGTTGTAATTTATTGTTGATGTCCTCCTTCGTACAGTATGTGCTGTTGAATTGAATTAAATGCGGACATGCAACTATTTGTTGTTAACAATATTAAGAATATTCGTTGCAAACATATATTTTCTATCAAACAACCCTTTTAAGCTGGACTAGTGAAGGGCACGTGACAGTGGTAAGAATTAGGCGACTTTCAGCGACACTACAGTGGTCATCTGTAAGAATTGGCCGAAATTTATATTATGGCTTAGTTAAATCACAATGGACCTCTTCTGGTCAAAGTCAATCAGATGCTTATTTTATGAGTGTCATCATAGCATGGCTTAGTTAAAGTTAAATCATTACAACAACAAAAAGACAATATAAATAATATTTTACAGATAAAATTTAAATTCAAAAATTTCATAAATAAAGTAGGACATAATAATTAGTCATTTGTCATCATCATCCCTATCCTTTATCGTTTTCCTCTTTCATTTTGCCTACCACTGCCTGCTGTAGCGGCTCTAATACACATAGTCGCCATTGTTCCTTACATAAACACATCAATTTATTGTGAACCACTTAGTATTGATATTAGAAAATTCCAGATAGGCTTATTATGTCGTCAACTGCTGCAAACACTTCCAGCCGCAGAAAAAAAGGACACCCGCCCCCCTTCATGTGGCTTCCTGGCCCGTGCAATTTCAGTGCTAACAATAATATTTTGTAAAGTACTTAACAACAATACACTTATGAGAAACATACGCGTTTACATGTCCCGCCAACACCGACACCAACCCCTTTTAATGTCTTCTGACGAAAGTAACAACCGATAAGGATAAGGAACGAAGAAATAACCCTTATTTGTTTGTACTCCATTGACAGTGATAAACAGTAATGTCTAGTGTAACTTAACTTTGCTGTTTTGTTCGGGGGGATAGATGAAATTTTTATGGACCGTCAAAATGATAAATTCCTTTATAAAATACCAACTCCAAAAAAACACACGAGATCTAAAAGGGGAGAAGGGAGAGTAGACATTTTCGTAAATAACAAAATTGATATTTGAGCGGCGCTTGCTAAAGATGAATACGAGATTGTTGGGCACACCCTTAAGATGTTTATGGATAAATAAAAAACTAAAATCTGGAAAACAAAATAAAAGATCCGACAGGATAAAGATATATATCGCCTTATCCACTAAAGAGAAACTGGTACTTAAGTCTAATTGTTGTAGTGGAGGACACACAATTCTTATGGAAACACGGCAACATAAAATTAAATAAATCCTACGAAAACAAAACTACCAATAAAAGAAGTCTCCAAAAAAGAAACCAATCCCCATGAAAGGAGACATGAAATAGGTCCCAGTAAAAATTCAAAATACCAATTAAACATAATAGAATCTTCCTAATAATAACTAAGCAAATATGTACTTTGTATACTCCACATTTTATACGTAACACAGATGAGAAAATCCACTAAGCCTATACAATGGCGAAAAAGAAATTACTAAAACCAAATAAGTCTAGTGGTTATTAGCATTATGCTAGATTAGAAAAATATAAAATAAATTAAGTAGGAAATTTGGCCACAAAGATACAATGACCACACAATCTAGTGGCATTACTGCTGCTAGTAAGTTTGATAAATAATTTATGCAAAAGATAAGTAAATTTAAACTCCTAATCACGATTTTATTGCATTTTATGATTATAGTCATAAATTTATGTTTAAAATTGTAAAACAAAAATCAACCATTCGAAAAAGTTATAGTATTCGTTTTATTTTTATACCCTCCACCTCCAGGATGGGGGTATACTAACTTTGTCATTCCGTTTGTAACACCTTGAAATATCGACCTGAGACCCTATTAAGTATATATATTCTTGATCGTCATAAAATTCTAAGATGATTTAGCCATGTCCGTCCGTCCGTCTGTTGAAAGTACGCCAGCATCTAAATGAAGGGAGTTAGAACGTTCCAATTTTCAATAAATGCGTCTTATAGTCGTGGATCGGTCGGGATTGAAACGGGGCGAAATCGGCCCAAAGGGAAAAATTTTTCCCTCACAAGGACTAAATATACCCATAATAATCACTAATATTTTAGCTTAAATACGCATGTTTATACCCTACACCACTTCGTGGACTAGGGTATTATAAGTTAGTTTCGCGCCAAATGTTTGTAACACCATGAAATAATCGAGCTAGACCCACCTTAAAGTATACCGATCGGCTTAGAATCACCACCTGAGTCGATTTAACGATGTCTGTCTGTCCGTCCGTCCGTCCGTCTGCTGTCCATCTAAGCTTGTTCGCACTCTACAGGTCGCAATTGTTGTCCAATTGTCATGAAACTTGGCAGAAGTTATTTTTTCTGGCCAAGGACCTTCGGTATTGAATTTGGGTAAGATCGGTTCAGATTTAGATATAGCCTCCATACAAATGTCGCTCCCGATTTGACTTTTTCCGCTTTAGAAACCACATATTGTACCTTTACTTTAAAATCGGCACAACATTTTATAATCGAACTAGAAACACCTATGTTGAAAGTGGGTTAGATCGGTTCAGATTTAGACATAGCCCTCATACAAATGTTGCTCCCGAATGTTTATCCAATTTTCGCCAAGCTTTACATATTATATTTCACCAATAAACATACATGGTGAAAGCGGGTCACATCGTTCCAGGTTTCAATATAATTCCATATAAATGTCCTTTCCAATTTAAAATTTTTCGTCAAATACATACATTTACAGGATGCAAAAATCCTTCCCAATTTCACTTTTTACCGAATTGAATTGTAATGAGATAGAAAGTCCGTCCGTTTTTAGCCTTTCCTTACATGTTTGGGAGATGCCTATATGTCCATACTTTGGTATAACCCAAATGGGGCCCATTCTGATCTATTACAGCTCTAGAAACTACATCTTACATCGTATCTTCATCAAATTTTGCAGATCATGATATTTTTCAACTATGAATACCTATCGTGAATGAGAAATATATAGGCCCATGTTTTGGACCAGCCCCAAAATGTTGTTTAGGCCCCCTTTTGAAATGTCGGTCCGACTCATTATTAACCATATTCGTTAAATATGACTAAAGTCGAATTTATAATAATTTATATGAACTACATAAAATTGCTCCCATGAAATACCTGGGTTTAGTAATCAAAGCGAGGTACATACGCAGGGAGTGGTGTAGGGTATTATATAGTCGGCCCCGCCCGACTTTAGCCTTTCCTTACTTGTTTTTGAATATGTCTGTTGATATATTTGCTTGATATTTGGTATGCGCATTGCGCATACCAAATATCAAGCAAAAAAGGCAAAAAAGGGATAAAAATGTTACATATTAAACGACATCAGCTAGAAACACGGAATTCGGTGTGTACATTCCTCTAATTGAGCAGATACATAATATAAAAGTATTTTTTCCAAATTCGTACTTTTAAGGGCTAAAGTAGGAATAGAGGGATAAAAATGGTACCAACCAAGCGGCTGTACCTAGAATAATGAAATTCGGTGTGTACATTCCTCTGGTTGCATAGACAAGTAAAATACACAAATTTTTCAAAATTCGTACTTTTTGGGGTCAAATTAGAAAAAGGGGCTAAAAATAGTACCAATCAAATGACCGCAGCTAGAGTCATGAAATTCAGAGTATACATTTCTTTGACTACGTAGACATGAAAAATAAAAGTTTTTTTTTCCAAATTCGTACTTTCAGGGGATACAATGGGTACGGAGGGATAAAAATGGTACCAACCAAACGGTTACACCTAGAATAATGAAATTCGGTGTATACTCTGATTGCATAGACACTTAGAATAAACAGATTTTTCGAAATTCGTACTTTTTGGGGTTAAAATGGTTAAATGGGATACAAATAGTACCAACCAAATGATCGCAGCTAGAGTCATGCGATTCGGAGCATACATTCCTCTGACTGCGTAGACACGGAAAACAAACGGATTTTTCGAAATTCGTACTTTCAAGGGATACAATGGTAAAGAGGGATAAAAATAGCACCAACTAAACGACTACAGCTAGAATGATGAAATTCTAATTTCGTAGAAACTTCAAGGGGGTAAAATGGTACCAACCATATACATTATACATTCCTCTGATTGCATAGACACGAAAAAAAAGTTTTTTCCAATTCGTCTGATAATGGATTTTTTTCGTTGCGTTTTAGTGTTATTTAGTATTCAATTAACTGAAAAAAATAATGCAAAAAATGGCATTTTTGTTTATCTTAAAAAAACGGGTTTGCCACAATGTAAAAACCGAACCCCGGTTTTTTAAATTACGAATTTTCGAAAACCGGTTTCCTGGCCGGTTTTGACATCCCTATTTAGCACGCGTAGACTAAGCAACTTTTCAGAACAACTACATTAAAGTATTTTTTTAAGACATTTTGGAACGACACACACTGATCCGGATTTAAAACCGAAAACTGACTGATTTCGAATTAAATGTCATAAACACAAATGTCGCACCCGATTTGACTTTCTTGATCTAGAAACCGCATAATTTAACCGATTTTGACCAAATTTGGTAAAACACCTCATATTTTAACTAGAAACGTCTATGACAAAAATGTGATTCAGATCCTCTTCAAATTAGGCGAAATATCTTATATTTTTTCTATAAACAGACATGGTGCAAATGGTTCAGATCGGTTCAGATTTATATATAGTTCTCTCACAAATTTCACTCGCGATTTCACTTTTTCCACTCTATACACCACATATTTTAACAGACAGATTTTAACTCAACTAGAAGTACCCATGGTGAAAATGGGTCAGATCGGTTCAGCTTTACATATAGTTCCCATACAAATTTCGCTCACGGATAGACTTTTTTCCGCCCCAGAAACCACGAATTTTCACCGAATTTCTTCAAAGTAAGCATAACACGTTATATTTGAACTGGAAGAACTTATTGTGAAAGTTAGTCACCTTTTCCATGTTTGGAGATAGCCCAGATACAAATATTCTTTTCGATTTGACAAATTGGACCAGGTCATATTCGCCTATGATTAAGAAACATACAAAAATTCCTCCCGTTTTCACTTTTTTACCGAATTGAATTGTATTCGGATTGAAAATGGTGTGTATCATATAGTCGGCCCCGCTCGACTTAACACTTTCATTACTTCTTTAGTTCTGTACTTTTTACACTTTGTCACTGCGTTTTACCTTATTATCCCTCTAGAAGATTCATTTTACATCGGTACTTAGTCAAATTTTCAGAAACATGTCACATTTGACCCAGGAAGTCCTACCATGAAAAAAGTCTATACGAGTCTTTTTTCAGATCTCGTCCCTATGAACAACAAAAATTATCCCCTTTATTTATTAATTTCAAATTATTTATTAATATCAAAGTACATCGATTTTTTCAAGATAAGTTTCTAATAGTTTATTTTTTTCTTGTCAAAAATTTAGGCCTTCATTCCTATTGTATTTTTTTGGTTCTGTTCAAATATAGTTTTCACATTTTCATTCATGTGCCAAAAACGACAACAATAATAGGCTTGGTGTTGCGTATATAATATATTGATATTTAATATACATTTTATGCTAATAAAAGTTACCTTGAATATTCTCTTAAAAAGTTTTATATTTGTCTATTTTAAAAATATATCCGAAACGCTCAACTCTCGTTCGAGTCGTTACAACTCAAATGGTAATCATCACAAACCTCTCAACACTTGACAACTGATTGAAATTTCCACGTGGGGAAGTAGTCATATTTTATGACTCCATTTTGTTTTCAATTTAGAACATAAAATTTAGATTAGATATTGTCTAGATAGATAGCATACATACATATATGTATATACTAACGCTCATTGTTATGATGATTTCGCAACGCATTCACTTAACGTCCCGCCGTAAAGGTGTGAAATCAAAGCCGTAAAGACGTACATATCCGAACGCAAGCTCACACGCGCCACACATTCATTTTGGTTTGGCTGTCACGGAGCAAAGAAAGCTAAGAAAAAATTGACTTCCAGCAAAAAGTTGTCATCTTCATATGTTACCACGGTTAAATGTTTTACTTCCGTATCCGCTTGACGCGTGTACGTCATTTACTTTTTCGAAAGTCAACATATTCATATTTAAATTGTGTACACACCCACGTACACACATACACTGACGTCTGATAAAATGCGTATGTGTAGTGGATGTCGTTGATGTGACTGACTGACTGACTGTGTGCATGTGTTGGTGGTAGTGGTGGTGGAGTCCTGTACTGCGATGTGATGTGTTGTGCTGTGCATGCATGCGTTAAGTGGAATGTCTGCTGCTACGTTCCGTTTGGTTCCTTTGAATTGACATCTGAACAAAAAGGATGTTTCATATTTTCCTTATGGATTTGCTGTACGTACCAAACGCTCCGTGTGTATGTGCACACTTTCCGATTTTCTTCAGGGTTTACCATAAAATTGTTTTTCTATTACTTTACGATTTGCTGTCTGAAAGTCTATGACGCCACGCCGCACACGGTGTGTTTGTATGCGCCGCACTCGTACCTCATAAGCAAAGAGCGAACAACACACACACATTGAAAAGGGTTGTTATGTTTTTCTTTTCTTCCCTTTTTGGTTGACGTTTCAAAGAAAACAATTTTTCGATTTGTTTACGTTAACAGGTTTTTTGTTTTGCATTTGGATAATATTCCTAAACCGGATATAAAGTTTAAGGGCGAACTTTTTCGATGGTTCTGTTTAAAGAAATGAAAATTACTTATTGTGATTCTTGTGAATTTTTATATTCACAGGGAACTTAGGAGCGTGCGTCAAAACCAGTAAGTTTGTGGTTCAGTGTGACCATCCAAGCTGAATGAGATTTGTCCATTAGAAAGTGGAACTAATTTGTTTTGAAATAAAATCCTAATTTTCAACGCCAACATGAGACAATATGTAAGACGTTGTCTAAAACATATACACGGTGGCTGATGAAAGCTGCTACAAAAAAACTTTAATAACTTTTTTCTATTTAATGAATCTGGTTAATTTTATTATACCCTACACCACTTCGTGGACTAGGGTATTAAAGGGTGATTTTTTAAGAGCTTGATAACTTTTTTTAAAAAAAAAACGCATAAAATCTCATCGTTTCTTTATTTGAAACGTTAGATTGGTCCATGACATTTACTTTTTGAAGATAATTTCATTTAAATGTTGACCGCGGCTGCGTCTTAGGTGGTCCATTCGGAAAGTCCAATTTTGGGCAACTTTTTCGAGCATTTCGGCCGGAATAGCCCGAATTTCTTCGGAAATGTTGTCTTCCAAAGCTGGAATAGTTGCTGGCTTATTTCTGTAGACTTTAGACTTGATGTAGCCCCACAAAAAATAGTCTAAAGGCGTCAAATCGCATGATCTTGGTGGCCAACTTACCGGTCCATTTCTTGAGATGAATTGTTCTCCGAAGTTTTCCCTCAAAATGGCCATAGAATCGCGAGCTGTGTGGCATGTAGCGCCATCTTGTTGAAACCACATGTCAACCAAGTTCAGTTCTTCCATATTTGGCAACAAAAAGTTTGTTAGCATCGAACGATAGCGATCGCCATTCACCGTAACATTGCGTCCAACAGCATCTTTGAAAAAATACGGTCCAATGATTCCACCAGCGTACAAACCACACCAAACAGTGCATTTTTCGGGATGCATGGGCAGTTCTTGAACGGCTTCTTCACTCTTCACTCCAAATGCGGCAATTTTGTTTATTTACGTAGCCATTCAACCAGAAATGAGCCTCATCGCTGAACAAAATTTGTCGATAAAAAATTTCGAACCGAACACTGATTTTGGTAATAAAATTCAATGATTTGCAAGCGTTGCTCGTTAGTAAGTCTATTCATGATGAAATGTCAAAGCATACTGAGCATCTTTCTCTTTGACACCATGTCTGAAATCCCACGTGATCTGTCAAATACTAATGCATGAAAATCCTAACCTCAAAAAAATCACTCTTTATAAGTTAGTTTCGCGCCAAATGTTTGTAACACCTAGAAACAATTGAGCTAGACCCACCTTTAAGTATACGGATCGGATTAAAATCACCAGCAGAATCGATTTAACGATGTCAGGTCGCAATTGTGTTCCGATTGTCATGAAATTTGACAGAAGTTACTTTTCTTGGAATTTGGAAATAATCGGTGCAGATTTAGATATAGCCTCCATACAAATATCCCTATAATTTACATTATTACACAAATTTTGAGGATCGTGTTATAATTGAACTAGAAACAGCTCACGGGAAAGTGGACCACATGGGTCTATGTTTTGATATAGCCCACATACAAATGTACATTCGATTTACAATATTAATGCTCTAAAATGTACATTTTACATCGGATCTTGATCAAATTTTCCACAAACTGTTACATTTATACAAGAAACACGTATTTTGAAAGCCAGCTATATAGGTCAATGATTTTGTATAGCCCGCATACAAATGGGCCCCCAGTTTACACTATTATACCTCTAGAACCATCTTACATTGGATCTTGATAACATTTTGCAGATCATGTTATATTTTAGTAAAGAATGCCTACTTTGAAAGTTATCTATACACCCCCACTTTTTAATGTAGCGCCCTTGCAAATGGGCCCCAATTTTAATTATTACCTCTCTAGGACCCACATTTTACTTCGGAAGTTTTTCAAATTTTGCAGATTATATTATATTCATATTTCATACCAAGAATTTGTACTTTGAAAGAGATCTATATGGGTCCACTTTTTAATGTAGCGCCCTTACAAATGGCTCCATATTTATTATTACACCTCTAGGACCCACAATTTACATCGGAAGTTTATCAAATTTTGCATTTTGTATTATATTTCAACTGAGAAGACATATTATGAAAATCAAATATATTTAGTCCATATTTTGGTATAACCCCCATAAAAAATCCACATCGTGCATTAGATCTCGATATAATTTTGCATATCATGTCATATTTCAACTACGAATATCTACTGTGAAAGTGATCTATATGGAACCACTTTTTAATGTAGAGCCCTTAGAAATGGTCCCATTTTAATCTTTACCCCTCAAGAACGCAACTTTTGCATCGGATTTTTTTTTCAAATTTTGCAGATTATATTATACTTCAACTAAGAATACAAAGTCAAATATATGTATCCATACTTTGGAGTAACCCAAATGGGCCCCAATTCTACTCTAATACAGCTCTAGAATCTACGTCTTAGATCGTATCATGATATATTTCAACATGTTTTGAACCAGGCCCCAAGTGTTGTTATAGGCCTCCTTTCAAATGTCGGTCCGATTCATCCTATTACTACTGTATATTTGTTAAATATGACTAAAGATGAATTTATAGTATACTGTATAATTGCTCCCATGAAACACCTGGGTTCAGTAATAAAAGCGAGGTATATACGCAGGGAGTGGTGTAGGATATTATATAGTCGGCCCCGCCCGACTTTAGCTTTTCCTTATTTGTTTTGATTTTGCAGATTGACTTTTGGATTTAACAAAAAATGGATAACTGGGACACTGAAACAAGAATTTGGTTTGTCCGCCGCTATCACGCACTGGAGTCCGGAGTTTCGGTTCAAAGAGAGTATAGGCAAACGTTTGGAGGCGATTCTCCGAGCAGATGGACCATAATGAGACTTGTTAACGATTTTGCCGAGCATGGGACAGTCAAAAGCAGACCTTACCATCGAAACCCTTCAGTTCGGACGGAGGAAACAATCGCTGCTGTAGCTGCTGTCATACAAAATAATCCAAGAGTTTCGACTATAAGACTATATTCATCAGCCACCCTGTATATGTGCCAGTTAGAATGAAAGTGGTCTAAGTCACAATTTTTCCGTTCTGAGATATACAATGGTTTGTGTTTGAGTCAATTGAAAAATATTTTCCCATCGAAGCACAAAATTTTTTCTTAGAGTATCCTACTACAAACAACAATATAACAAACTAAAATATATAACAAGCTAAATTTTTATTTGTTTTTTGCAAAAGTAATATTTCCTAACCAAAAATGAAAGAAAACACAAAATATTTAATTTAAAAAAATATTTGTAAATAAAAATAATAAATATATGTAAATATAATATTTACAGGTTGTTCGTCTAGAAACTTTGTATTGAAATTATTTTTAATTTGCAAATAATTTCATTTTATATGTTATTCAAATTATCTGAAAGTTTAAGTTTAGTTTATCTCAAAGTTTTTTTTGCATCGCCACACATCAATATTATTGGATATAATGTGACTTAGACCACTTTCAAACTAACACCAAAGACAAATTTGGTGTGCATAAAATGAGAAATGTCATTGTAAGGGTACATTTTTTATAAATGTCAAAAATAAAAGTTCTTAAATTAGAGATCTGATCAAACTAAAGAGAAAAAATCATTCTAACTGGCACATATAACTTCCAACATTGTTCTACCCTCGACTTCTCCATATGGTTTTCTACCCTCTTCAATTTTGAGGAAATTTGCCACAAACATTCTACTAGTTCTTGGGAATGCAGTGGTCCAAAATTTATACTCTTGGACGTTTTTGGTGAAGAAATATCTTCGTTAAGGGCGTAATAACTTTGGATTCCGATTATTAGTGTCGCCTAAAACGTTTTCATCTTCTCTTTCCGAAACTACGACGAAAGTGATATGCCCTTGTACTTCAAGGATAGTCCTTGAAGAATGTATCACGTTCAAGGACTTAAATATAATAATTTTTTATGTATTTTATTCTCTACAAGATATCAGATATTGTTTGTAGTCTTTACTGTGTATCCGTTTAGTTTACATGTTATCTTAGGGAACAATAAATGTAGCGAAGTAACAACAACAAATTTAGAATTATTGGATGGAACAGAATAGCGAACCTATAATTCTTAATGGGCATGTTGAGTATATGGGGGTATTTAGTTTGTAACACCTTGAAATATTCATCGGAGATTCCATAAAGTATATATTCTAGGTCGTGGTAAAATTCTATGACCATCTAGTCATGTCTATACGTCTGTCTGTTGAAAACACGCTAGCCGGCGTTTTTAGGTTTATGTTTGACATTTGCAAAATGGTACGCTATACGCTCGATTGAAATTGGGAAATATTAAAAACTTACTTCCAAAGTAGTGAGCCTTTAACGCAAACTGTAAGAAATTTACGTGGAAATTTTTCGAGAGGAGATCGGCTTTCTGTTAAGCTTTGATGAAGCTCATTTTCATTTAATTCATTCAGAGAACCCACACGTGACTATTGATAAGCCAATGCATCCACAACGAGTCTCTGTTTGGTGTGGATTTTGGGCTGTACTGAAAAATTGGGTTGATCGGAGGAGGTACTTACGAGCCAGTCGTGGCTATGAAGCTATGAATGATATTGTGTTCCATTATTAAATGAAAAATTCCAATAAAACTAGAAATTTGAAAAAATAATCAGTATTTTTTTATAGCCGAATCTTATTTGAAGTTTTAAATGGCTCACCCTATAATATAAAATGTTGGGAAAAATATGTTTTCTTATTCAGATCGAATAAGAAAAAATATGCTAATGCTGGGAACTTTTCGAAAAAAAAATAAACTTTTTGATTTGAACTGGGATGTTGTCCTGGCTCAAGACCATTTTGCTTCTATATTTAATAGAATGCAAATTTTTTACTTTTACTTTTCTTGAGCCAGGACAATATCCCAGTTAAAATCAAATATTGATTACAGACCAAAAAAATGCAAACGAAAAAAACTAAAACAAATGAGCGCATATACCTGCATATACACATACTTAAATATGCAACTCAATGAGATGCTTGTATGATGGCATGTGTGCTTCATTACTTGGTGCGATTTTTTAAACGCAAATTTGGCAAGTGAGTTGTGCTTCTCGTTCGTTTGTGAGAATCATCTCCTTATAGAGGCCGGGTTTGATGTTGAAAAGTCGCTGCGAAGCCACTTGAAAAGACTTTTGACATGGTCGAAATCATGATCGTAATAAATGTCACCATGCCATTTGTAAAAAAATTTGCATTCTATTAAATATAGAAGCAAAATGGTATTGAGCCAGGACAATATCCCAGTTCAAATCAAATATTGATTACAGACCAAAAAAATGCAAACGAAAAAAAGTAAAAAAAATCAAGTTATAAATAAGTTATTTCAATACATTAATATTTTTTCTCAAAAATACAACCAATTCTTTAAAATTTAACACATTTTCCCATAGCTAACGACGGATTTGAACACTTTTAAGCGAAAGAGCGTTCCTCAATACTACAATTCTCTGCTAAATATACATGAAAATTACGTTTTGGCATTGTTTTTATATCCATATTGAGGTCACAGAACTAAATCTATAAACTCGCACATCAAATTCGCAATATTTCAAGTAGTATTTGGATACGTGCGGTCATTTCTTTGAACACTTCGTATCATGGTAATGTTTGTACTAAAGTGTATATATTACTTTAAATTAACGTCTGATAGAAATTAAGTTAATTTAATCCATGTCTATCATTTAATACTCTCCCCTGGTGTAAATGTGTATGTAGTTGCTTCTCTCAAATCATAGGCCATCATAAAATACACCTTTATGACTTTGATTTCGGTTGCACACGATGGCTGAAATGGCTGGCTGGCATTTGCCATTTGCTAATTAAATAAATTATTCAATATACGGCTAAAAGGAGTCTAAGATTTGGCATTCAATTACCCTCCACTAAGAGTTCATTTGAGGAGAGATTTTGAGGCATATTTCACAACACAACTAAAACATATCCCTTATCCGATAACACCCAACCATTCAAGATGGCATCCCCCTGTACCAGACGGCAACCCACCCAACCGAGTAGTAGTCGACGAGAAGGAGGACTTGAAGTCCAATTCAAAACTCGTAAACCATACGAAAAATAAAACTAGTGACAGTGCATTTATTTATGCAACAACCTCAATAGGAAGCAACACAAACTAATGCATCCCACGAGAGAAGTGCGGTACAGGTCTCGACGTCATTGGCAAAGGGCTCCATGGTATATGTTTGTATTTACATGAATCCCAGCCAAACTGGCGGGGAATGGTTTAGGGTTCGCAATTTCGATTTTGTTGGAATTCCCTGTGGCGCAAAAGACACAACCCTAAAAAGCCAATATAACGTTAATTTTATAGTTTAGCTTGTGCGTGTGTGTGTGTGTCTGTGCGTCCTTCCATGTCTGCTTCCTTGCCACTTTCCGATACATTGAATGTGCTGTGACTGGGTACGTGTGAGTTGTACCCTCATTGAACTTTGTTGCACTGGTTGAGGTGGTGTCGTAGAGGTGGAAGTGCCGGTACCAGTGGATCTTTTATAAGTGTCGTTAATACCACCCAATCTATTAAAAATGGAAAATGTGTTTGTACCAAACGCACAATTGTTTTCTTGCGTTTTCGGGTGTTATACATGTGCATATGTCTGGTAGAGAGGGTGCCGCATAGGAGTGATGGAAATATTTTAAATATTCAAACCATATAGAAAACTATAAGTCTGTTTAACTAGAGACTGGGTTACATTCTCCGGCCTTAAGCAATTCCGAATTTTCCAAATTGGAAATTGAATTGTAATCAAACTAAAAAAATAAGTGAAACTACTAAATACAAAAACGAAAACATTAACTTGGCAATAATGCCTTAAATTTGCATATAATTCTGACATTGTTATTGACTTTTTACAACCTGTAAACTAGGATAATAAAAAAAACTTTCAATAAAAGTACGCAAAATTTGAATTTGTCTGAAGGTCGGGGGCGTCATTGGATCATACTTCATTGAAATCGAGGCTGGTAAAAATCTGACTATTACTAGTGGTTTCTACATGACGGTGCGATTTGAAATACAGCTCGTGAAATTAGTGAATTAATTGAATGATGTAGTTCATGGTCGTCGGTCTCGTTTCTGAGATCAGACTTTGACTGCTAGATCCTGTGAGTTGTCACAATTGCATTTCTTTATATTTTGTTTTTATACCCTCCACCTTAAGATGGGAGTATATCCATTTTGTCATTCCGTTTGTAAAGCCTTGAAATATTTATCGGAGTCCCATAAGTAAAGGGTGGTTAAATTGCAAGGGCCGATGTTGAATGTGAACCACGCTAAACGTCAAGTTTTTTTCTGCATTTCATTTGACATTTCTCAATTTTAGACTAACTCAATTTGAACCAAGGAAAGATACACCATCGAACAACGCGTTAAAGTTAGTCAGGCTTATTATGAAAATCGACAAGAAATGGCAACAGTGTATGATCAATTTTCGAAGAAAATCATCTTCAGCACATTTTCGCCTCAATGGATTCGCCAATAAGCAGAATTGCCACATTTGGGCGAATGATAATCCAAGAGTGATAGCCGAAAAACCAATGCACCCACAAAGAGTGACTGTTTGGTGCGGATGATGGGCTGGCGGCATCATCGGGCCGTATTTTTTCAAAATGAGGCCGGTCAGGCAGTTACTGTGAATGGTCTCCGCTATCGTGAGATGATAACGAACTTTTTATGGCCCGAATTGGAAGATATGGATGTGGACGATATGTGGTTTCAAACGGACGGTGCCACTTGCCACACAGCTAACGAAACAATGGCTCTTTTGCGCGACAAATTCAATGGCCGTGTTATCTCACGTGGTGGTGATGTCAATTGACCGTCAATATCATGTGATTTGATACCGTTGGACTTCTTTCTTTGGTGTTATTTGACGGAAAAAGGTGTACTTCGATAAGCTAGTAACAATTCGAGAGCTAAAGGAAAATTTAGCCGACGAAATGGGACTAAAGGGAGATAAAAATGGTACCAATTGTACGACAACATCTACAGGTTGGCATTGCATAGACACGCAAAAAATGGATTTTCCCAAATTCGTACTTTTAGGTCAAAATTAAAAATGGAATAATATTAGTACCAAGCAAACGGCTGAAGCTAGAACCTGGAAATTTAAATGTGTACATTCCATTGTGGATGTTAGACATAATTGATCTTCATTATAAGTAATTTTCGTATCAAAATGGAACATACATTTGATCTGTAGCTGGAATCAAGAAATTTCAGCTGTAGGAAATCGACCCTGAAGGAATGAGTGAATAACGAAGCATCACAAATTGTTTAAAATAGTGCACATAAGTATACCTTATAGTTTTAAATAGTAAACAAATATCGTAATGTGAATATCAGAATTTTCAAAATACGTTACTTCATTTCTCTGTAAAGACTTTAATCTGCTCGTAATACTGTGAAATGCACTCCGTGGGAGGGTATATAAGATTCGGGCCTGCGAACTTAACGCCTTTTTACTTGTTTTTTGTTTTAAGTCAAAGGTCTATGTAAATGATACGCGCTTTGACAAATTTTGTGGAAGGATTGTTTATATCAATATCTTATGATATAAACAACCTTCAAACGAAATGTTAAAATATATGGCTACATTTTTTATTTTAACTAAAATTCCAATTTTCTTCGAAGATTCCTTTGGTATTTATATTTTAACTATCATTTTGGTAGTATAAATCCGAACAACATGAAGAAAATCTTTGTATAAAAGTATTTGTGTTTTCAAATGAACTATAACTTCAAAATTTATTCAAAGATTTTCTTCAACCAGTACTTGTTTTATTAAAAAAATATTTTCATTTTTGGATTAATTTTTTGTTTAATATCTTTAAATATTAAAAACAATATTTTTTAAATACTCTTATAAAGAAGGTCATAACTTTTTTCTCTAGAATGGTATCCATTTAAAAATGTATCAAAATATTTTTATCCCATTTTTATAGTTATTTTTCGTACCAACAACAAACGTTTTTTAATTTTTTTTTGCTGCTATTTCTAATTTACCTTCTAATTTTTTATGTATTTTTTTTATATTATTTTTTATTTTTATTTTATAGTGTATTTGGGCGGTTCTATTTTTTTCTGAAATTTTTTGGGCCCACATTTTATTAAGCCTCATGAGGGACAAATATAGGAATTTTCCACTAATGTTTAGAAAGTGCTACCGAGCTTTTAAAACTGCAATTACACATGAGTATTTCCACATTTTTCCTGATATCTCAGAAACTGATGAAAATCCCATTCTGAAATAGGCAGAGAATTTATGGTGGCTGACAAAAGATAAAAAATATATATTTTTTTAATTTAATATATTTTACAGAAAAAAAGTTCTGGCTGATTGAGCAAAAAACTTCAACTATACAGGATTGCCATAGTTTTCATATTTAAAAAATGTCTAACGTATATACCAATGGCGTTCTCCAAAATTTACCTAAATCAGGAGACATTCGAAGAAATCTCATTGGTTTGACATGGAATTTCCCATTAGCGACAACCCATGCAGAGACGTTCATGCAATTTACAAAGCTGAGTAACACTATCTATTTTTATATGCGGCTGATAACAACACCCTTTAAATCCAATTGCAGTTCACATTTTATTGAATTAATAAATCTTTGAAATCACGTTAAATATATTTTGTTTAGTATTGGCTTACAATAACATATTGGTCAAATTATTGAACGTTCATAATATAATTTTTGATTTTTCATAGTGACAACTGAAAACCTTTTCATATTTTGTGGGAATATTTTTTAACAAATAAATAGCTACAATCAGTATCTTTGGCATGATGCCTACATGATGAATATTGGAAGGAAATTGACGCCGCTTTTTTGGTAAACAGAGTTTGAAAAGTTTTGTTGTGAAAAATCTTTTGTATTAAAATATTTTCACAAACATGGATCCAGCCAGAAATATTGGTTTTTAGTTGATTTTTTTCTATTTTTTTGTAAATATTATTTGGTCATAATTAGTATAACTTTTAATTTCTATTAAAAACATAATTTTTCTAAACTGGTTTGCCCGATACCTTTTATGCACAACCAGATTGCACAATCTGTCTCAGATTTTGAGAATCATAATAAAAAAGTCCATGTTGTATTTAGGGAAGGTATTAGGGATATATACAAAATTTGAGTGTGCAATATCTTTAATATAGGTTTTGTGTGATTGTATGTTGCAATATAAATATATTGACGTTCACAACTATTTTGTGTTATAATGTATAGTTCCTTGGCAAACACATAAAGTCGAAAATCTTCTATCACCCCTCTGCCGCGAATACCCTTTAGACATCTGTCTGATTTGCAACAACCCTATCTCTCTCGCGCGCGCGCCCTCTCACATTCTAACGAAATTGTGGTGCAATATATTTTCGTTACACAAACAAACTCGTATTTTACTATTACTGCTGCATATCAAGTGAAACAGATACATATTCGTAGCTGGTTTCCACCTTGTGGGTAAGCGAATTGCTATCTGCGTATATGGCTAGTTGTTCACGAATGTGTGTGTGTGCGTTTGGCTGTTCGCATTGTTTCCTAAGATGGTTTTTCACTTCCGCTCTATTTACTTCTTCCTCGTGCGGCGGATGTACATTAGAGCGTACCAGGTTACAAGTAAAAAAAAAAAGTTCGCCGTACACCTTCGAATATGAAGTATTATTGAAAGGTAGTTTCAAAAAAATTTTTTTTATTTTTTTATGCCGAACGTAGGGGTCGCGCTTTTACATTTTTCTATATAACTTCTGCATTTATAAACGGATTTTAAAGTGTGATACATCGATGTTTTTGTCCGATTTTTTTGTCTTTGAAGTCATTGAGCTCAAACATGATTCATGATTTTATGCGAGCTTTAATTTTCGATTATTAGAGTGGTACATTAGGGTAGTAGCAACTGAGAAATGATGGGTAAGTACCAGAAGGGGGTGCTTGAGCTCAATGACTTCAAAGACAAAAAAATCGGCCTCGTCGAGACAAAAACATCGATGTATCACACTTTAAAATCCGTTTATAAATACAAGTTATATAGAAAAATGTAAAAGCGCGACCCCTACGTTCGGCATAAAAAAATAAAAATTTTTTTTTTGAAACTACCTTTCAATAATACTTCATATTCGAAGGTGTACGGCGAACTTTTTTTTTGAGGTACGCCCTAATGTACATACATACGTAGCTACGTACGTTTTTCGGCACTAAATGTCATCTCAGGGGAAATAAAAAGTTACAAAACATTGAGTGACTGACTGCGTTTGATGTCGTTTAAAAACGACATATAGCAGCAGCAACAACGGCAACACAGTGGTTCGAAACAAACCAAAAGAGGTATTAGTTGAGTTTGGTGGAAACAAAAATAATCGCATAATCATACATATCGTCATTTTAATTTGACATGGAGCGTAACCGACATTTTTTCCAAACCGCGTTTTTCAGCTTTTTCTATTGGAATATGTTAAATACGCGATTTCGAAAAAATCTGTTTCGCGCTTTTAGAATTAAGTTAACAGTATATTTTTTCTTGAGCAAAATGATTTTTAAATAATTTTTTCTTGATTTTCTGAACATTCCCCTATCTTTAGTTTCACGTATAACCGATCATTATCAGATTTATGCCAAAATTATAGTATTTACAAGTATAAAATGATACTTACGGCGAAAATTACAATTTTAGTTTTTTTCTATTTTTTGGCCTTTTCCGTGAAAAATGATTTTTGAAATATTTTTTATTGATTGAATTTGATATTAAATATTATTGAATATTTCCCCTAACTTCAGTTTCACGTATAACCGGAATTATCCGATCTATGCTGCCAAAATGATAGCACAAATATAAAAAAATACCTACGGCAACAATTGGAATTTTAGTAAAAACAAGTAAAAAAGGCAGGGCCGAACTTTATATACCCTCCACCATGTATTGCATTCCACAGAGACTGTCGATTTTCGTAGAAGGGTAGTAATATTAAAAGAAATTAATCTAACCAAAGAAATGAAAATATTGAAAAAATAATTTTATAAATAAATATAATATTTGTTTTATATCAAACCATGCTTATAAGCTAAGGCTACCAATACGTTAACAACATATACATTGAAATAATACTTCAAGTCAATTCTAAAATTAAATATTCTTATATTTATATTTTCAAAAAAGCTTAAATACCATAAATATCGGTAGATAGTGGATGCTTCGGTTGGTTGTATTTCCATTCTATTTTAATTCCAAAAGTACAAATTTTGAAAATCCATCGTCGCACTTACGTAGTACAAAATAGCCTAATTCCATGATTCGACCAATTTTCGCAACCAATCTATGCAATCAGAGGAATGTATACACAGAATTCCGAGATTCTAGCTTCGGCCATTTGGCAGGTACCATTTTTCTCCCATTTTTCCTAATTTACCCCCTTACGTGTCTACGTAATTAGAGGGATGTACACACCGAATTTCGTCATTCTAGCTGTAGCCCTTTAGTTGGTACCATTTTTATCCCTCTGTACCCATTGTATACTTTGAAAGTACGAATTTGGAAAAAAAACTTTTATTTTTTGTGTCTACGCAATCATACTCCGAATTTCATGACTTTATTTCATTATAACCCCAAGAAGTACGAATTTCGAATGATCTGTTTATTTTACGTATCTACGCAATCAGATGAATGTATACACCGAATTTCATTATTCTAGATGCAGCCGTTTGGTTGGTACTATTCTTATCCCTCTATTCCCATTTACCCATTAAAAGTACGAATTTGGAAAAAATAATTTTATATTATGTATCTACTCAATTAGAGGAATGTTTTAGCTGTTATCGTTTGATATGTACCATTTTTATCCCTTTTGCCCTTTTTCACCACCTACGAATAAAATTCACTTTATTGTGCACGTTTTTGTTATAGAAGGAATGCGCAATATCAAGTAAGCACAAGCAGACATATTGAACAAAATGTTTAAATACTCTAAAATATTAGTTGTTATTGGTATTTTCAGTCCTTGTGAGGGAAAAAGTTTTCTCTTTGGGCCGGTTTCGCCCAGTTCCAGTTTCAATCCCAACCGATCTACGACTACATTTTTATTGCAAAATAGGACGTTCTAGCTCCTTTCGTTTAGTCACGTCGATATTTCAAGGTGTTATAAACGGAATTAAGTGGGTATAAAAAAATAAAAAATAATCTATAAAAAGTTTTAAAACCTTGATATGATGTAGGGAGTGACTAGTATTTGGTCCCGCATGTCATTAGCCACGACAATGCACTTCTGTACATAATTACACAAATTCCACATTTATATGGCTTCGTACCACTGTGAAATGCGAAAAAGAAATTGAGGGAACTCACATTTACTAAACACATCCATAACATTAAATGCACACATTTTTACATATTCGTACTCGTACATTCAGACATACGTACCGACGCATCCGCACAGACACAATCGCATCTAAGAACACCAGACCACAATATTTTGTTGCAAAAAAAAGAAAACAACCAACTTCGAACAAAAAAGTCAACAAGGACATTTTGCTTCCCCCGCTTTTTTCCGAACGGGGCAAAATGACTGTTTAATGTTAACATTTGTTCAACACACTCACACAGACAGACTTGTTTAACCACCATACACCGTATGTGAGTGTAACTCGCACAAACATACAAACATACATATTGACATACACTAATGCATAATTCAAATAAACGTGTGTCGGTAGTTGTACTTATGTGTGGTGGTCCTTGCCTCTGAAGGATGACATTTGGTTGTTTGCTCTGTGTGTGTGAGGAAGGATGGATATTTTCGTGAGTGTTTGTGTTTTGTCAACCTGTGCTTGATGTTAACCATCTCTACCTGTGTCCCGGTGTCTGCCGGTGTGTTCAAAATGTTTAAATATTCATGAAGGAATCTTAAACGTAGTGCAATTAAAGTATGGCAACAAATACTCATCCAAACTGCTGGTGGATGCTTTTAACGATTGCGTCTGCTGGTTATGTGGGTTATAAAATGAGACTGAAATAACAATTGTTTGTGATTTTTAATTGTTTCAAAATTGATGAACCCCGAATGTAAACAAAAGAAGAAAGGGTACAACCACAGTCGTTGGAAACATACATACATTTCATGTTTCCATTTTCTATGGTTAAAAACCTAAACAAATTAAAACTGCTCGATCATGGACTACGTCCATGTCTAATTAACAATAAAAAATATGGTGCGATTTTGATGACAAGGATGTTGCATCAAGCAAGACATCTACACATGTCTAAATTTAATTTCCAGGCCTTTGTGGTTCAAACATAACGTATTTTTCGTGATCTAACTTTGAAGAATGCATTACAGCAAACGGTATTTTTTAAAATTTTAAAAATATGAAAGGTTGGTTCCGATTATTTATGTGGATCATATCGAAAATTGGATCTACGTATATTTTACAGTATAACAAATTTAAAGTGATAATGCAATTTGTATGAGGAGGCTAATTCAAAACAAGCACCAGTATGATCCTCTGTCAACTTAGAAGTTAGTACACTGAAAGAATTTATCTAAATGGCTTTTCATAAATTGTATTTTTTAAAAAACGTTTCTCTGACATAAGTATGCACCCCGATTTAGATCAATGACATATTCATTGCAAAGACGTTCGCAATGATGATGTGTTTTGATTAGGGTTTGCATCCCGGGAAAATTCCCGGGAATTCTCATATTTTCAATTTCCCTATCCCGGGAAATTCGTACGGGAATTCAGTAGAAAATTTTTCATCGCATATTTTTTCGTCATTTCCAGAATGAAAATGTTATACAAAAAAATTTAGCTCATATTGATCTTAATTAGGTATGGCAAATATTGCAGTTGGATGACAAAATATTTTTAAGCTGTTTTTGGATATACACCCAAAATCCACTTTTTCGGGGTTTGTCCGTCAAACTCTATATGAAAAAAATTTAAAATGCGAAAAAGTAGATTTAAGGGGATACAAATATACACTTTCATATTTTGATTACATACTGCGGAGCAAGAATAAAAATAAATATAAATGCTGAAATTTAATATTTTCAAATCAAAATTCAAATCAATTTATTGTCGTAAACACTATTAACTTTTGTACAAAAGTTTGTGAGGATGTTGTATGGACGAAATCCAATGAACGAGTGATTGACAATATTACTCGGTATATATTGTAATAAAGCAAAGCTTAGATGGAGAAAAGCGGCTTTCAGTGCCATCGCTACTCATTAGAAGGTGTTACTACTATATTTGTGCGTAGTATCACTGAAACGAAATGGGAAACTCTCCTGGCTCAAGACCATTTTGCATCTATCAATAGTCAACAATTCAGATCTTTTATTGCTGTTTTTGTATATATTGGAAATTTCAGTAAAAATTAATAATATTTATGAAGCTTTTTCATAAAATCAATGAAGTATCTTTATAAAATCAATGAAATTTTGCATAAACCATATTTTGAGAAAATAATAGACTTGTATGACAAAAGTCCATTGAATGAAGAACTGAATTTCCTAGTTTCTAAGAAATGTTTCATAAATTCTATGACATTTTTCATTGATGTGTGCTTTATGGAACATGTTTCATACGTTTTATAAAGTGTGTCTTTGGCGACTTTTTAATGAAAATTTTCAATGAGATTAAAATTAAATCATAAATTGAAGTAAATTCGTCCACGCTCTTTTGGAAGATCGATCATTTTCGCCAAAAAATATCGGTATTTCGGTAGAGCACGGTAAACAAAATGCTCCCTTCGACCAAAAAATGAAAACTTTGACCCGCTGTAAAATGAAACTCAGACCAGCTGGACTATGAGCTTATCCTACAAAAATGATCTATTCAACATGCCATTTCAGAATTATTCACTACTCTGTTCCAAAAATGCTGTTGGACAGTGTTATTTTTTTCAAATTTTTGGTTTTATTGGAAAGGTTAAATTTTGGTAATTTAATAATAATGGAACACATTATTAAATGACAAAAATCCTAAATCAAAACCTAACAGTGATTCGTTGTGGATGCTTTGGCTTCATTCATTGACTCATTAATTTTTTTATAAAAAAGTGTCAAAAAAATAATTTGTCTATTACCTTTTTTTTTTGGAGTTTTCTTTGTTTTTATGTCTTGTTTTAATAAACAAATGACAACAACATTATCATTCTAGTGATTTTTCACTGAAATTTTGGTTGATTTTGCAAAAATAAAATAGAAAAAAAATCGTAAAAATAAAACTCATCATTTCACCACTTCCAAACTGACACAGTCGCTTAAAAAGACATATAAGAACACTACTTTAAAATTAAAAAAAAATTGATTAATTTAATCGTTTCGTAAATCAAAATAAAAGAAATAAAGTTGAAAAAAAAAACTTAAAAAAACATAACGCGACTGTACCATAACACCCTTATATCCCGTGAAAAAAAATTGTTTTCCTAAAATACGTATACAATATTTTTATGAGAAGAATTCAAAACAATAGCAACTATCGAGGTCAACTATCGTACCGTTTGACATGGAACGACTCAAATGTAGTATTAATTGTTAATAAAACAATGCTTTAATTTTCAGTTCCTTTTCCTGTAGTTTTTAAATCAAAACAACTAAAAACGGCGTTATGTATCTGATTATAATCATTGTTTTTATACAAATCCATATTATTTTGTCAAAAAATATTAAAATTAATGGAGTTTGGATGGAACACTTTGCCTCAATAATTCATTCGTTGCAGCAACGAAACTGATATCGTTCCAGCAACAATTTATTCGTTGGTGCAAAAATCGGAGACACACAAATCATGTGTTTTTGGGATGTATTAGATAGTAATTCTGATTCATGTTGTTGGAGTTCTGCCTTAAGTAGTTGAGCTGCTGTTGCGAATAATCACTTCGAAGTCCACTGCCGGTGGTCATCATGGAACTAAATTATCTATACTGAAAGAAAAACATTCGAACGCCGACGTTGGTTGACTTTCACGTACAATTTCGTTCCGGTTACGTTCGTTTTTCTTTCAGTGTAGCGAAGACCATTCACACTCACTGTCAGTCCGTGCTCATTTTGGAAAATGGATTAATGTTTAGGCGTGGTTCACATTCAACATCGGACCTTACAATTTAACCACCCGTTAGTTCTTACGATAAGAATTCTCTCAGACATTACCTTACATAACTTTTCTCACTTAGTATAATGCTCCCTTTGACCAAAAAAAATAAAAATTGACCCACTGTAAAAAGAAACTCAGAACATCTGGACTATAAATTTATTCTACAAAAATGTAGAATGTTCTTCCAGAATTGTAGAGTAGCCATAATGTGCCAATCAAAAAGTCTTTATTTGTTCGACAGTATAATTAACAATTAAATTTGAATTTAATATTTGTATCTGTGTTCAATAATTTTAATAAATGGCCAAATTTTACACATTAAATTCAGAATTGCATATTCAATAGGAAGTACCACTTTTAACGACCGAAATATGCCGGTCCCTTCAATGTCATTATAAGTGATTTCGACTGTATTTCAGAAATTCAGAACCGCAAGACTTTGGTCTCATAATAAAACATTGAAAATTTATCTTTGAACTGAATTTTTTTTTATTTCCCTGTGGCGAGGATAATATACATTTATAATTCTACGCAAATTAAAGGAGCGAGGGTTCTCTGCGAACAATTTACAAATATTGTGCCCTGCGAATTTCAGACCGACTGCCAAAAAGAACGAGCATTTGTCAAATCGACCCTTTTTTGATAAACAGCAAAAACAATAGTTAATTATGTTTGGACGCACATACACATGCACCAACATGACAAGAAACAAAGCAACAAAAACAAAATTAACAATGTATTGTTAAACATATTGGAAGTTCCACAAATTTCCATGAGTTCATCACATTTTTGACACTCACAACTGTCTGCAGTCGAACTCAGCAGCTTGCTGTTAATTGAAACTTGTAGGTCTTCATTTTTATTACCAAAAAAGCCCCGAAACAAGAACGGAGACAAACACTTAACACCTTGTGACCCCTTTCATACAATGAATAAACATGTTTGCCATTCGAAAATGAAACAAAAACAAAAAACACAATACTGGACACAAATCCAGAATGAAAAACCATTTATAACCATAAAATTTTGAACATAAGTCTACACCTAATAATATTTCCGACACTGTCACCGCCACCAACACCAACACTTCAGACAGCAGGAACAACAGAAGGAGCAGGAGCATGAACAGCAACAAAATTAAACCATATAATACGCAAAACAAGTGTCAAGGAACAACTACAACAAACACCCAACCAACAACACTCCGACGACACATTCACAACTTTTTGTCACGTCTTATTGTTCTGGAAAAAAAGGATCACTCGTTTTCAGCTGAAGTGTCGGTTGTTTGATATGGATTGTCTGCCAAATTACAAAAAAAGAACTCGAAAAAACACACAGAAGTTGTAAAAAAGGACTTCACACCTTTATAAGGTTTCATTGTCCTCAAAAAAACAAAAGCAACAAAAAACGAATTGTTACTAAACAAATTATAAAAGCTCTTGCCGTGAGAAAGGGTGCCATGCCAGACATGTTTAATTTTCTTCTCCTTTGTGTGGATGTTTTATTTTGCGGTTGCAAAGCCCTGATGACAACCGTGACCGCATGTTTTTCGGCTTACATTTTTTGCATTCAAAGGAGGAGAAAGATTTTATAAAGTTGATAAATAAATTTTAAATTAAATAATAATCCATAATCTGGGTCTGAATGCTTAAACATAAAATGCAAATTAGATGAAAGATTCATTGGATGTCCAATGAGTAGTAGCCTTTGAAAGGCATGGCTATGAATGCCTATTTTTACGTAAGACAATTAAATATTAGATAATATTAAAGAATTACTTTTATAATTAACGATAGATAACACGCCTCTGGAACCCATATTATTTCAAAGGAGGTGCATTTCGAATATCCTTCTTCTGGGCTTATTTATGATTTGAACTGAGACCTTTGGAATATTTTATAGAATACAAATTTATTTGGATGTATTTTTATCACGATTACTGGCTTTCGACCGTCTTCGAAGACTGATTTTTTTATATATAGGTATGTATCCGACAAAGGGAATTTAAAAAATATATATGTTTCATCTTTTTCGATTTCAAATGAGGCTTTTGCTTAAATTGTTTTCGCAATATGTGAATTCGACATTAACCTCTATTAGAAGGTTCTTAACTTCCACATTTAGCCCCAGCTTTTTATTTTTTATTTATTATGAATTACAATACAAAGTAAATTTATATTCTAATTGTGGGTTCAGGGATTGAGCCGAGGTGACTAAGAACATTGTAGCTAGTTATTGCAGCGACAGACCAGAGCCTCTGATGGGAATCGAACCCACAACCCCCACGCTGATAGCCAAGCACGCTACCAACTCGACTACCGGGGCGCTCGGGTAGCTTTTTATATTCTACACCACTTCGTGGAATAGGGTATTATAAGTTATTTCGCGCCAAATGTTTGTAGCACCAAGAAATTGGTTCAGATTTAGATATAGCCTCCATACAAATATCCCTATAATTTACACTATTACTGCTCTAAAATACACATTTTACATGGGATCATGACAAAAGTTTTAGGATCACGTTATATTTGAATTAGAAACAGCTAACAGGAAAGTGGACCACATGGGTCTAGGTTTTGATATAGCCCCCATACATAAATGTATATCCGATTTACAAAATTGCTGATCTAAAATTCACATTTTACATCGGATCTTGACCAAATTTCTCACGCAATGTTACGTTTGGACTAGAAACATCTATTTTGAAAGCCAGCGATATAGGTCAATGTTTTGTTTTGTTAGCCCCCATACAAATGGGCCCCAGTTTACACTATTATCGCTCTAGAACCCTCATCTTATATTTGATCTTTATAAAATGTTGCAGATCATGTTATATTTAAATAGAAAATATTTAATGTAGCACCCTTACAAATGGGCCACTTTTTATTATTACCCCTCTGGGACCCACATTTTACATCGGAAGTTTATCAAATTTTGCAGATTGTATTATATTTCAACTAAGAATACATACTATGAAAGTCAAATATATGGGTTCATATTTTGGTATAACCCCCATACAAATTGGGCCCCCATTCTACTCTATTATCGCTCTAGAACTCACATCTTACATTACATCTTGATAAAATATTGCATATCATGTTATATTTCAATAAAGAATACCTACGTTGAAAGGGATCTATGTTGGCCCACTTTTTATTATAGCGCCCTTGCAAATGGGTCCCATTTTTATTATTATCTCTCCATAACCCACATTTTACATGGAATGTTTTTTAAATTTTGCAGATTTTATTATATTTCAACTAGAAACAGCTACAATGAAAGTCAAATATATGGGCCCATATTTTGGTATAACCTCCATGCAAATGGGCCTCCATATTGCTCTATTACAGCTGATCATTATATATTTCAACTAGGAATACCTGCCGTGAATGACAACTATATAGGTCTATGTTTTTGGCACTGGCCCCAAGTTTTGTAAAAGCCCCCCTACAAATGTGCGTCCGAGTTATCTTGATTAATTTTTCCAGATCATTTCAAATTCAAATTCAACTGTCCCACCAATTTTTATTAAAACCTTTACATTACCATGGACCATATGCAAATATACAATCACCGCTCCTATGCACCTTCCGAATTGTTGTTAACACTCTGGATTGCAGCCAATCTTGATGAAAATAATTTAATATTTTTCACTAGGTGCAGCTACAATGAGACTAGATCACAGCGATTTTGTTTGTGTAAAATCGTCCCTTAAACAACCTGGGTTTAGTAATCAAAACGAGGCATATACGCAGGGAGTGGTGTAGGGTATCATTATTATTTTGCCCATATCTCCCGCGAAATTGACTTTCATAGCCACTTTTACATTCACAAACTAATGTCTGAATTTATAGCCAAATCAGAAATATTAGAATATAATAATTTCGAAATTTATATGGCAGATGACAGCTAAATCAAAAAATATTTTGCCGTCAACAACTCATTTTCGAGAAAATTGCTCATAGCCACCTCTGAATCTGCTTGTTTAAAATGCAAAAAATACAATGTAAATCGTTGTAACTGTGGGAATATATAAAGTGCAACTTAATAAGCAGGTGAAGTTGAAGTGGAATATGTAGTAAATAAATTTTCCGGTGTAACTTTTTTTCTTCAAGGCAATTGCTGTATGCTATTTCCACGAAGTGGTGTAGGAAACAACAAGTAAAAAGGCGTCACATTTGGCCGTATCCCAATCTTCCCACTTTACACCCTAAAAAGTTAAAATTTGGAAAAACTTTTTAGTTAGCATGTCTAGGCAGTCTAAGGAATACATGTACCGAATTTTATTATTCTAGTTGCATCCGTTTGATTGGTACCATTTTTATCCCTCTATTACCATTTACCAATTAAATTAAAAGTACCAATTTGGAAAAGGCTTTTTTATTTTACGTGTCTACATAATTAGAGTACATACCGAATTTTGTGTTTCTATCTGTTTTTGTTGATATGTACTACTTTTATCTCTGTTTACCCCATTTCACACCCTACAAATAAAAATCGCTTCATGGAGCACGTTTATGCTAAAGGGGAATGTACATTCCAAATATCAGGAAAATATAAGCAGACCGGTTTCTTTCGTTTAGATGCTAGCGTGCTCTCAACAGACGGAAGGAAGGACAAGGCTAGATCGTCTTAAAATTTTATGACGATCAGATCGACATTTCGAGGTGTAGTATACTTAACGTGACCATCTCTTATTGGACAAAAAGCGGGATTTATGAATTAAAAAAGCGGGATTTCGCGGGTTTTTGTAGAAAAAGGCGGGATAGAGAAAATCAACGAAAAAAAACGTAAACATAAAAATTAAAATAATTAAATTAAAAATAAATAGGGTCACAATGGGAAAAGAGGCAGATGGTACCAATCAAGTTTTCCCTAACAAGGACTGAAAATAGACACATTTTTCGATGAGTGCTGCGGGAGTGTTCTTTAAAATTATTTAAATTTTTTCACTATTTCACCAATGAAACAATATTTTTATTGGTATTTTACATAATTCTCTCGTAAAAGAACAATCAATTGAAATTTCCCTATTAAATTGATGGAAACATCAGAACTTGCATCCTAAACATAGTATTACAAACATTCGTAAAGTTTTGAGTTCACAGAATAGAACTGCCGAGAAGTCCCAAATTTATAAATTTAAAAACTACGTGCCACAATTTAAAGATTCAATGGAATAGACCGGAAATAATCGAACACGTGCCAATGAACTCTGCTACTACACCCTAAGAAAACTTATTCAAATAAAAAGTAATTATTCAAATATGGGTCAAAAAGTTATACAACAAAATTTCAATTTAATTGAAAAACTTTAAACGAACAAAAGAAAATCACACAAAAATGCCTTAAAATTTCAAGTCATTCGAAGAAGCCAACAACGACAGAAAAGAAGATGAGACAACAACACAAAAATGTACATAATTTTACGATACATTATTTTCGTCTTATCATTGAAAGACAACTCGGGTTGTGCGAGTGTCCACCCACTCTCACCCTTGTACAATCTTATGCAAATGTGTAAATAACTATGCGTCTGGACACAGTAATCTTAAAACGGAATTTAGCAATAAAAACAAGAAACTTAAACATCATGCTGCAGTCTAAAGAAAAAAACGAACAAATCAAAATAAACCGAGTAAAAAACAGCTGATGTCATACATTCCCGTATTGGGGGGGGGGGGGGGGGGCGGGTGGCGTCGGTACCAAAACACAATAATCAGGATGGGGGGGTGTAAAGAGAGTCATTGGTCAAAACTTTAATGCTGATGTTCTTCAGTTCTTAGGTGTTTCCTAAGCACATTCTTAACAGCAACAACTCAGGCGAAACTCAGGCAGAAGCATTATACAGTAACTGGCTATTGAATTAGAACTAACACACTTTTCATGCCGTTGAAATAAGAAAACTCTACAAGTTTGAAAACGTGTGAAGCACACGATTCGTAGATAATCCAAAGGAAAGAAATAAACTTAAATCATAACTTAATTTGATCTGGAAATTTTACTCCAAAATGTATATCAAAATTTCACAGGGCGATAGTTGGTTCACAATACAAATAAATGCTATTTTTCAAAATGATTTTAAATATTTTTAATTTCGACAGCAATAATATAACTTTTTTAAAGTAAGTATCAGGAACACTATCATGAAACTTATTAAGCTTACAAAATAAGGTATTCTTTTTTGTTGTTTATAAAGCAATCAAGAAAATATTTTTTAAGATTTGACAAATTTCATTAAACTAGAATAAATTTGCTTGAAATTAGAAAAAATATACTACATATCTCATAAAAATAAAAATAAAAATAAAAATAAAAATAAAAATAAAAATAAAAATAAAAATAAAAATAAAAATAAAAATAAAAATAAAAATAAAAATAAAAATAAAAATAAAAATAAAAATAAAATTAAAAATAAAAATAAAAATAAAAATAAAAATAAAAATAAAAATAAAAATAAAAATAAAAATAAAAATAAAAATAAAAATAAAAATAAAAATAAAAATAAAAATAAAAATAAAAATAAAAATAAAAATAAAAATAAAAATAAAAATAAAAATAAAAATAAAAATAAAAATAAAAATAAAAATAAAAATAAAAATAAAAATAAAAATAAAAATAAAAATAAAAATAAAAATAAAAATAAAAATAAAAATAAAAATAAAAATAAAAATAAAAATAAAAATAAAAATAAAAATAAAAATAAAAATAAAAATAAAAATAAAAATAAAAATAAAAATAAAAATAAAAATAAAAATAAAAATAAAAATAAAAATAAAAATAAAAATAAAAATAAAAATAAAAATAAAAATAAAAATAAAAATAAAAATAAAAATAAAAATAAAAATAAAAATAAAAATAAAAATAAAAATAAAAATAAAAATAAAAATAAAAATAAAAATAAAAATAAAAATAAAAATAAAAATAAAAATAAAAATAAAAATAAAAATAAAAATAAAAATAAAAATAAAAATAAAAATAAAAATAAAAATAAAAATAAAAATAAAAATTAAAAATAAAAATAAAAATAAAAATAAAAATAAAAATAAAAATAAAAATAAAAATAAAAATAAAAATAAAAATAAAAATAAAAATAAAAATAAAAATAAAAATAAAAATAAAAATAAAAATAAAAATAAAAATAAAAATAAAAATAAAAATAAAAATAAAAATAAAAATAAAAATAAAAATAAAAATAAAAATAAAAATAAAAATAAAAATAAAAATAAAAATAAAAATAAAAATAAAAATAAAAATAAAAATAAAAATAAAAATAAAAATAAAAATAAAAATAAAAATAAAAATAAAAATAAAAATAAAAATAAAAATAAAAATAAAAATAAAAATAAAAATAAAAATAAAAATAAAAATAAAAATAAAAATAAAAATAAAAATAAAAATAAAAATAAAAATAAAAATAAAAATAAAAATAAAAATAAAAATAAAAATAAAAATAAAAATAAAAATAAAAATAAAAATAAAAATAAAAATAAAAATAAAAATAAAAATAAAAATAAAAATAAAAATAAAAATAAAAATAAAAATAAAAATAAAAATAAAAATAAAAATAAAAATAAAAATAAAAATAACTAGTAAATAAAAAAAAAATTTTTTTTTTTCAAATCCATGCTTTATGCAAGCAGAATTCTATTGGGCCTAGAAATTCTTTTTTAGTTATCTTTTGTTGAAGGAAAAATTACTGCAAAATTTCAGTTTTTTATCTGCCATAGAACGGCATATATTCGAAAATGGGTTTTAACTTCGTATGGGAGGTGCCACGCCCACATTTCCATTACCGCCCATTTTTGTCACAACTACGCACATTAATGCTAGATGCACTTACACAAAGTTACAGTAGGTGTAATTTTGGTTTTAACTTCATATGGGAGGTGCCACGCCCACTTTTGCATTACCGCCCATTTTAGGCGCAACTACGCACATTGATGCTAGATGCACTTACACAAAATTTGAGCACTATACGTGTCATAGAACTGACACTATTCGATAATATGTTTTAACTTCGTATTGGAGGTGGTACGCCCACTATTCCAATACCGCCCATTTTTGGCAGAACTACGCACATTGATGGTAGATGCACTTACACAAAATTTCAACACTTTAGGTGTCATAGAACTGACAATATTCAATAATAGGTTTTAACTTCGTATGGGAGGTGCCACGCCCACTTTTCCAATACCGCCCATTTTTGGCACAACTATGCACATTGATGCTAGATGCACTTACACAAAATTACAGCACTCTAGGTGTCATAGAACTGACTATATTCAATAATAGGTTTTAACTTCGTATGGGAGGTGCCACGCCCACTTTTCCAATACCGCCCATTTTTGGCACAACTATGCGAATTGATGCTAGATGCACTTACACAAAATTTCAGCACTCTAGGTGTCATAGAACTGACAATATTCAATAATAGGTTTTAATTTCGTATGGGAGGTGCCACGCCCACTTTTCCAATACCGCCCCTTTTTGGCACAACTATGCGAATTGATGCTAGATGCACTTACACAAAATTTCAGCACTCTAGGTGTCATAGAACTGACAATATTCAATAATAGGTTTTAACTTCGTATGGGAGATGCCACGCCCACTTTTCCAATACCGCCCATTTTTGGCAGAACTACGCACATTGATGGCAGATGCACTAACACAAAATTTCAGCACTCTAGGTGTCATAGAACTGACAATATTCAATAATAGGTTTTAACTTCGTATGGGAGGTGCCACGCCCACTTTTCCAATACCGCCCATTTTTGGCACAACTATGCACATTGATGCTAGATGCACTTACACAAAATTACAGCACTCTAGGTGTCATAGAAATGACTATATTCAATAATAGGTTTTAACTTCGTATGGGAGGTGCCACGCCCACTTTTCCAATACCGCCCATTTTTGGCACAACTATGCGAATTGATGCTAGATGCACTTACACAAAATTTCAGCACTCTAGGTGTCATAGAACTGACAATATTCAATAATAGGTTTTAACTTCGTATGGGAGGTGCCACGCCCACTTTTCCAATACCGCCCCTTTTTGGCACAACTATGCGAATTGATGCTAGATGCACTTACACAAAATTTCAGCACTCTAGGTGTCATAGAACTGACAATATTCAATAATAGGTTTTAACTTCGTATGGGAGATGCCACGCCCACTTTTCCAATACCGCCCATTTTTGGCACAACTATGCGAATTGATGCTAGATGCACTTACACAAAATTTCAGCATTCTAGGTGTCATAGAACTGACAATATTCAATAATAGGTTTTAACTTCGTATGGGAGGTGCCACGCCCCTTTGTCCAATTGGTCAAATTTTTCCATTTCCTTGTATTGTCATCGAAAATGATTAAGTGTGCAAAATTTGAGCAAAATTGGTTGAGAAAAAAGCTTTCAAAAATTGATTTCAAATTTTGTGGCACACATATATAGAAAGTAACCTTATATAAAGCATGGAAAAATAAAAATAAAAATAAAAATAAAAATAAAAATAAAAATAAAAATAAAAATAAAAATAAAAATAAAAATAAAAATAAAAATAAAAATAAAAATAAAAATAAAAATAAAAATAAAAATAAAAATAAAAATAAAAATAAAAATAAAAATAAAAATAAAAATAAAAATAAAAATAAAAATAAAAATAAAAATAAAAATAAAAATAAAAATAAAAATAAAAATAAAAATAAAAATAAAAATAAAAATAAAAATAAAAATAAAAATAAAAATAAAAATAAAAATAAAAATAAAAATAAAAATAAAAATAAAAATAAAAATAAAAATAAAAATAAAAATAAAAATAAAAATAAAAATAAAAATAAAAATAAAAATAAAAATAAAAATAAAAATAAAAATAAAAATAAAAATAAAAATAAAAATAAAAATAAAAATAAAAATAAAAATAAAAATAAAAATAAAAATAAAAATAAAAATAAAAATAAAAATAAAAATAAAAATAAAAATAAAAATAAAAATAAAAATAAAAATAAAAATAAAAATAAAAATAAAAATAAAAATAAAAATAAAAATAAAAATAAAAATAAAAATAAAAATAAAAATAAAAATAAAAATAAAAATAAAAATAAAAATAAAAATAAAAATAAAAATAAAAATAAAAATAAAAATAAAAATAAAAATAAAAATAAAAATAAAAATAAAAATAAAAATAAAAATAAAAATAAAAATAAAAATAAAAATAAAAATAAAAATAAAAATAAAAATAAAAATAAAAATAAAAATAAAAATAAAAATAAAAATAAAAATAAAAATAAAAATAAAAATAAAAATAAAAATAAAAATAAAAATAAAAATAAAAATAAAAATAAAAATAAAAATAAAAATAAAAATAAAAATAAAAATAAAAATAAAAATAAAAATAAAAATAAAAATAAAAATAAAAATAAAAATAAAAATAAAAATAAAAATAAAAATAAAAATAAAAATAAAAATAAAAATAAAAATAAAAATAAAAATAAAAATAAAAATAAAAATAAAAATAAAAATAAAAATAAAAATAAAAATAAAAATAAAAATAAAAATAAAAATAAAAATAAAAATAAAAATAAAAATAAAAATAAAAATAAAAATAAAAATAAAAATAAAAATAAAAATAAAAATAAAAATAAAAATAAAAATAAAAATAAAAATAAAAATAAAAATAAAAATAAAAATAAAAATAAAAATAAAAATAAAAATAAAAATAAAAATAAAAATAAAAATAAAAATAAAAATAAAAATAAAAATAAAAATAAAAATAAAAATAAAAATAAAAATAAAAATAAAAATAAAAATAAAAATAAAAATAAAAATAAAAATAAAAATAAAAATAAAAATAAAAATAAAAATAAAAATAAAAATAAAAATAAAAATAAAAATAAAAATAAAAATAAAAATAAAAATAAAAATAAAAATAAAAATAAAAATAAAAATAAAAATAAAAATAAAAATAAAAATAAAAATAAAAATAAAAATAAAAATAAAAATAAATACTCGTCCCTATTCAATGTCCGGAATATGTGGGTTGTTTTGTATGTCCAGTCGGCCGTCCAGCTGTCTGACGCTTCAGGTTTTGTAATGTATTTCCTTAGCAGAAAGAATAGCAGCACAAATTTACCCATCAAAGTCCTTTGCAACGGAACAAACACTAACAAAGAAGTTTAGATAGAAAATCACAAAAACAACACTTTGCAATGTAAATATTTGGGTAAGAAAAATTGAAAACTGGCAAAACCTATTGAAGTTGTGGGGGGTGGAGGGAAAAAGGGTTATCCACATAAACATATGTATTGTATGTGAGCATACATGGGTGGGATTAGGTCATCTGCCATACACTCATTCATGCATTCACTCACCCACTCGCCCATCCCATACTTTCACGTATTGGGAATGAAAAGGATACTCGATTTTTTTTTGCGTTTGTCTGTGTGATGATGACATCAGCAGACGACAAAATAACAGGGGAAAAAATAAGAAATCAGGAAAATACATATTGTATATGTTTCTTAGTAGGAAACAAAATTGAGAATGAAGGAGCAAAATCGAAGTAGTAAACTAGGAAATGTTTTCTTAGGACTATTTGGTCAATGATTTCAATCAAAATTCCATATTTTCTTTAAGCATACAAAAAGTACAAATGAAATATAAGGACATACGACAGCCGTAGTGTAGTGTTGCAGTTTTGCAATATAAACAAGGGGATGCTTAATGTGTTTATTTTGTTTTTTTCTTCTTCTATTTGAAAATAGAAAAATGATTTTGACATAGATTTTCATTCAATACAGAAGAGTTTAACAAGTGAAACACTAAAAAGTGGACATATGTTACGGCCACCGACATGTGTTATGCTTCACTTACTTGATAAGTTATTAGATAATTGCAATAATTTCAGAAGGGATGTTGCAAATTACTAAGTGGACTAAACTAATCGATTACTTCAGAATCAATCTGCCCTTGGCCGTCCATCTGTATATCCCCATGTCTGTCTATTTAGTCGTGCAACCGGTAAGGAGATTTCAATTGCTTTCCAATGCCGATGAAATCAGGTGCAGTATGTGGACTAGTAATGTCATTAAACTTGAAGAAAATAAATTCAATTTTATAATATTTCACCTCTCTAAAATCATCATACTGCAATCGATTTTGATCGGATTTAGAATATCACATATTTACCGAGAATCATATACATATACAACATTACAATCTATTTTGATTATACTTTTCTCAAAGCTTCCAAGCAAAAAGTGAGCATCCGTTGAAGTAAAAACGGCGTTAAGTACGGCCGGGCCGAACTTTATATACCCTCCACTATTGTATTCCACTGAGGCTATCGATTTTCGTAGAAGTGTAGGAAAATATATATTTTTAAACATAGGCAAACCAAAAGAAATACAATTATTGAGAAAAATAATTTTATAAATATATACAATATTTTCTTTATTTCAAACCACGATTATTTCGAAATAATAGTCAATTCAAAAAATAAATATTCTTATATTCATATTTTCAAAAAGCTTAAATACCATAAATATTGGTAGATTGTGGGTGCTATCCATTTGTTTGTATATCCATTCTATTTTAATTCCAAAAGTACCTAAGTTAAAAGTACGAAATTGGAAAAATCTTTTTATGTTGAGTGTCTATGCAGTCAGAGGAATGTCTACACCTCTTTCTAGCTGTTGTCATTTGGTTGGTACCATTTTTATCCCCTTTTTCATATTTTACCCCCTTAAGAGTTACGACTTTCTAAAATCTCTTCATTGTACGTGTCTACGCAATTAGATGAATATATACACCGAATTTCATTATTCTAGGTGAAGCCGTTTGGTTGGTACTATTTTTATCCCTCTGCACCCATTGAATCGCTTAAAGTACGAATTTGGAAAAAAACATTTATTTTTTGTTGTTACGCTGTCAGAAGAATGTATACTCCGAATTTCATGACTGTAGCTAAGGTAATTTGGTTGGTTCTATTTTTATCCCTTTTTTCCATATTAACCTCAAAAAATACGAATTTCGAAAAATCCGTTTATTTTACGTGTCTACGCAGTCAGAAGAATGTATACTCCGAATTTCATGACTCTAGCTGAGTTCATTTGGTTGGTTCTATTTTTATCTCTTTTTTCCATATTAACCTCAAAAAGTACGAATTTCGAAAAATCCGTTTATTTTACGTACGACTTTCTAAAATCTCTTCATTGTACGTGTCTACGCAATTAGATGAATATATACACCGAATTTCATTATTCTAGGTGAAGCCGTTTGGTTGGTACTATTTTTAGCCCTCTGCACCCATTGAATCGCTTAAAGTACGAATTTGGAAAAAAACATTTATTTTTTGTTGTTACGCTGTCAGAAGAATGTATACTCCGAATTTCATGACTGTAGCTGAGGTAATTTGGTTGGCTCTATTTTTATCCCTTTTTTCCATATTAACCTCAAAAAATACGAATTTCGAAAAATCCGTTTATTTTACTTTATGGTGCACGTTTTTGTTATAGGGGAAATGCGCATTGCAAATTTTAAGCAAACATATTCAAAAAACATGCTGAAATACTCTAAATATTAGGGGTAATTTCAGTCCTTGTTAGGGACAAATTTTTCCCTCTGGGCCGATTTCGCCCACTTTCAATCTTAACCGACCTGCAACCATAAGACACATTTAGAGAAAATTTGAACCTCCTAGCTCATTTCGTTCGGCGGCTAGTGTGTTTTCAACAGACAGACGGACATGGATATATCGTCTTAGAATTTTACACACGACCCAGAATATATATACTTTATGGGGTCTCCGATGAATCTTTTAAGGTGTTACAAACGGAATGACAAAGTGAATATACCCCCATCCTTAGGTGGAGGGTATACAAATAAAGATGTTTCGGTCACCCCCTAAATTAATGATAATCTGAAGACGATTTCAAACATTTTTTTATTTATTTTTGCCACGCACTTTTTTATTGATGTGCCTACATTTATAGTTCGATTGTTACGTGTGATATGTCATTGTTCTTAGAATGACAACAGCTACATTCTACCTAGATCACTTTTGACTTCGACGTCAATTTATAGAAGTGACTTCTGGAATCGCGGTCAAAGTTCGTGGCAAACATAAATAATGTTCTAGGGGGTGACTGATTCAACTTTTTTTATCGACCTACACTATTGTATATTCTAAAAATGTATATATTTATATATCTACGACTATAAGACTCATTTAGGAAAAATTTGACTTCCTTGCTCCTTTCGTTTAGATGCTAGCATTCTTTGAACAGACGGATCGACGGACGTACGGATAGACAGACATGGCCAGTCTTAGAATTTTATGAAGATCAAGATTATATATACTTTATAGGGTCTCAGGTCGATATTTCAAGGTGTTACAAACGGAATGACAAACTTTGTGGTGGAGGGTATACAAATGTAACACGCGGTTTTAATTTTTTGCTTATTCTTTGAAATATAAACCTGATCGTGAAATAAAGGGTGTTTTTTATTGAGGTATAGAACTTCGAATTGAAATAAAACACAAGAAAATCGTTTTAATGTCTATCAATTTGGCTTTATTGGAAGTATAATTTTATGCCATTAATGTTTAAATATGATTTCGGGCATGTGGCCGCCGCGGCTGGCTCGAATATAGCCAGCATATGGGGCCGTATGTTGGCAATAACGCCACGAATGTTGGCTTCCAAGTCCCCTAACGTTTCTGGTTTGTTGGCGTAGACGAGCGACTTCACATATCCCCAAAGAAAATAATCCAATGGTGTCAAATCACACGATCTTGGTGGCCAATTGACAGGTCCATTCCGCGAAATTATGCGGTTAACCGAATTAATTGCTCTGATGGACGATTATGTCGACCATAAAATGGACGGAGCTTGCGGTGAACTTCGCGAACTGAACCATTACTTTCGAAATAAATTTGCACGATTTGCAAGCGTTGTTCTTTTGTCAACCTGTTCATGATGAAATGGCAAACCAAACTAAATATTAATCACTTGACAGCTGACAAAATGGCCGCCAGTAAAAAAAGTGATGCCAACTTAAAGTTCTATACCCCAATAAAAAACACCCTTTATAAACCTGATCGCACAAAAAGTGTGGAGTTTTTGAAAATTAAACATAATAATAATAAAATTAAACAAGTAAAAAAGGTTTTAAGTTCGGCCGGGCCGAACTTTATATACCCTCCACCTTGGATTGCATTCCACAGAGGTTGTCGGTTTTCGTATATAATTTTTTTATATAGCCAAATCAAAACAAATACAAATATTAAAAAAAATAATTTTTTAAATATATATAATATTTTAATTATTTCAATCCAAGGCAAGGCTACCAATACGTCAATTCAAAAAATAAATATTCTTCTATTTATATTTTCAAAAAGCTTGAATACCATAAATATTGGTAGATAGTGGGTGCTACAGTTGGTTATATTTCCATTCTATTTTAATTCCAAAAGTACAAATTTTGAAAATCCATTATTAGACGTACATAGTGCAAAATAACTTAACTTCATGATTCAACCAATTTTTGCCGTAAAAGAAAAAGTACGAATTTGGAAAAAACTTTTTATTTTGCGTGTCTATGCAGTCAGAGGAATGTATACACCGAATTCCATGATTCCAGCTGCGGCCATGGTTGGTACCATTTTTACCCCCTTAGGAGTACGACTATCTAAAATCTCTTTATTTGACGTTTCTACCCAATTAGAATTTCATCATTCTAGCTGTAGTCGTTTAGTTAGTACCATTTTCCCCCTCTGTACCCATTGTATCCATTGAAAGTACGAATTTCGAAAAAAAACCTTTTATTTTCCATGTCTACGTAGTCAAAGGAATGTATACTCCGAATTTCATGACTCTAGCTGCGGTCATTTGGGTGGTACTATTTGTATCCCCTTTTTTCATTTTAACCCCAAAAAGTACGAATTTCGAAAAATCCGTTTATTTTACTTGTCTACGCAATCAGAGGAATATATACACCGAATTTCATTATTCTAGGTCCAGCCGTTTGGTTGGTACCATTTTTATCCCTCTATTCCCATTTTACTCCTTAAAAGTACTAATTTGGAAAAAATACTTTTATATTATGTATCTACTCTATAAGAGGAATGTACACACCGAATTTCGTGTTTCTAGCTGTTGTCGTTTAATATGTACCATTTTTATCCCTTTTTGCACCATTATAACCCCTACAATCACTTTATGGTGCACGTTTTTGTTATCGAGGGAATGCGCATTATGTACAAGCAGTCATATTGAAAAAATATGCTTAAATACTCTAAAATATTAGTGATTATTATGGGTATTTTTAGTCCTTGTGAGGGACAAAATTTTCTCTTAGGGTCGGTTTCGCCCCGTTTCAATCCCAACCGATCTACGACTATAAGACGCATTTATGGAAAATTTGAACGTTCTAGCTCCTTTCCTTTAGATGCTAGCGTGCTTTCAACAGACGGACAGACGGACGGACATGGCTAGATCGTCTTAGAATTTTATGACGATCAAGAATATATATACTTTATAGGGTCTCAGGTCGATATATCAAGGTGTTACAAAACGGAATGACAAAGTTAGTGTACCCCCATCCTGGAGGTGGAGGGTATAAAAATATTCCTAGGTTTATGTGGCGTCAAATCTCTGTTTGTGTCAAATATAGTTTGTTTGTTAAAGATATTTAAAAAAGTTATGACTTTGGACCAATTCACCACAGATTCGTGGGTTGCACAGGTTGGTTCTGATGAGGCGCATAAAAGCCCTTGACATTACAATTGATCTCTTCTGGTATAAACTAACGGGTCGCATTTTATGTTCGATTGAAAAGAAATTTTGCTCATAAATCTTTGTTCATAGATATAGTATTTATTATATCGATTGACTTGGAATAACATTCTGAATCTATTAAGCCATATCTGGCTTTCCATCTGCCTATCCATATATTTTCGTAATCAAAGTTCAGGACGAAATTATGGTCCAATCCCAATAGAACATGTTATATTATTCCATACAAATGCCATTTATATATAATATTCCACCGTTCTGGCAGTGGAACGTATATCCATATTTCTATATAATTTTTTCAGTAAGATTTGCCGTTAGATTTTGTCCATGATAAATTTAAAGTATTTATTACTTTGTCCTAGGAATACCTACAGTGGAAGTGAGTGAGTCACTTGGGGAATCCGTTTGTTCTTAAATATAATAACTTTTGGCCGCCTCCTGCCGAATCGGAGGGAAATTCTGCATCATCCTATTAGTTCAACTCTGAGCTTGTTCTTATAACTCCCATACAGATTTTCAGTAAGATTTGCCGTTAGATTTTGTCTGTGATAAATTTAAAGTATTCATTACTTCGTCCTAGGAATACCTACAGTGGAAGTGAGTGAGTCACTTGGGGAATCCGTTTGTTCTTAAATATAACAACTTTTGGCCGCCTCCTGCCGAATCGGAGGGAAATTCTGTATCATCCTATTAGTTCAACTCTGAGCTTGTTCTTTGCGGCAACTTTGAAATTAAAATGCAAATATTATAGTACATATACCATATGCATATGTAGGAAGCATATCCTTCTTAAGTAAATCTCGAAATCCTTTTGATTTGAATAAAGTATAATCATAATAACTTTAAATGAAAGTATTAACTTACAACATAAATCTGCAAATAACTAGCTATCAAAGCAACAACACTACTAAGCTGTCGGTAGCAACTAAACCAAGAAAACTTTAATGTAATCAACATTTATTTGGAACACAATTTATCAAAACTTTGCTTTACCTTCAGATTTCTTCTATTTTTGGAACTAATTGCAGTGCAAACAGTTTGATAGGTAAGTATCCACGTCGACAAGGAAATCCGACAAACCACACGCAAATTCTACCTGACCTAGCTCCCCACTTTTTTGTGTGGATTTGTATTTCCAGCTAACCAAAAAAATACTGTTCTAAAATAAACGTCGAGTTAAAAGATGCCAGCATTCAACATCCAAGCCATCGAGATGAGGTGGTGACGGGTGGCCGAGTGCTAAAGTGTTGCAGTGGCTGAGTGAGACTTACTTAAATATTTTAAACACTTTACTAATCCTATTCACAAACAGAACATCCGTAGTTTTTCCCTTTCTCTCTCTGTCTCTCGTACTTGAACTGCTCCGAGAAAAAAGAGGACGAACTTACTTTGTGTGCGTGCGTGCATGTCTTGCAGTTGGAATTTTTACAACCACAACCAAAAAAGCCAGGACTTTTTGCTGCTTGGGTATAGGATACAGACATAAGTTACAGCTACATGCATAGCTAGTTGCAGTATTGAAATTTTCACAGGATTTTTCAATGTTCAAGGAGAAAATTGTCTTCCTGTATAAATTTCATAATTTCCTTAGTTTTAGTTATGACGGCAACCAATTTCCTTTTTGGATAGGAAAGATGTTTTTCTTTACTTTTATGCACTATTCGTTGCTTTTATCGTTTGAAGCCAAATCTGCAAAGGAGTGAACAGAATTTACAAAAGTTTACTTCTGACAGTGATGCAGTGTTAGGTTAACAGAGATTTCCAAATGGAAACGTTCGAAGGTTGCCAGAAAATTCAGCACATAAACATTGAAATAGTGAAAATTGTTCTTAAACAAGTAAAATGGAAGATAGTTGGAATTTTTTATACCCTACAACATAAAGTACATTGTACAGTACTGCTACCGAAATAGAGAGTGTCGACAATAGGCACCATATTAATGAATATGAATTATATATGCTTATTATTCCACCTCCCATTTTCAGAATAACTTAGGATACAATTTTCCCTTTTGGACTTTCTTCATTCTAATAACTTGTCACTGTGCCATGCATGTCCTCAAATAATCAAATTACTCATTATACCCTCCAGCTCCAGGATGGGGGTATACTAACTTTGTCATTCCGTTTGTAACACCTTGAAATATCGACCTGAGACCCTATAAAGTATGTATATTCTTGATCGTCATAACATTCTAAGACGATCTAGCCATGTCCGCCCATCCGTGCGCTTGTCCGTCTGTTGAAACCACGCTAGCATCTAAACGAAAGGAGCTAGAACAGGGAAAAAATTTTCCCTCACAAGGACTGAAAATACCAATAATCCCTTATATTTTACAGTATTTAGGCAAGTTTTTTAATATGTCTGCTTGTACTTCCGACTGCATAGACAAGCAAAATAAAAATATTTTCCCAAAATTGTTTTTTTTTTTTGATTTTTTAATCATGAAGTTAGGTTATCTTGCACTTTGTACGTGAGAGATAATGAATTTTCAAAATTTGTACTTTTGGAATTAAAATAGGATGGAAATACAACCTGTAGTGTTTAACCTTTTGGAAGATTGATGTCTTATATTTACTTGACGTATTATTTCGATATATATTATAAACGTATTGGTAGCCTTGCCTTATAAGCGTGGTTTGGAATAATAAAAATTCCATATTTATTTATAAAATTATTTTTTTAAAATTTTTATTTTTTTTTTTGGTTTGGCTATATTAAAAAAAATACATTTCATGGAGGGTATATTAAGTTCGGCCCGGCCGAACTTAACGCCGTTTTTACTTGTTTTCTGTTCTTGTAGTCACTTATTAGGGTTATCAGAATTGCCCCC
>OX377624.1:0-19946 GCA_947397865.1 Polietes domitor
TTCAAATAGCTTATAATTAGAGTATAACATTGAAGCTGTTAGGGAGATTAATTAATCTTTGAATATAGTGAATTAAATTTAGTAAATTATAAAAATATTTATTTTATTTTTACAATGAAAATGTAATGTTTTATTTAAACTATATAAATAGAAATATAAATGGAATTTAACCATTAAAAGAAAAAAGTTAGCAGCTTTTACTTGAACATCATATTTCTTTAATTGGAATATATTATTCAATTTTATCATTAACAGTGATATGCCGCTTTTTGGCTTCAATTAAATTTAAAGTAAGGGTATAAATACCTAAGATTAGGTCGAAACTAATTGCAATATATCGCTTCATACTTAAGATAGATTGAATATTCAATACTTTTTGAATGCAAATCAAATGTTATAATTAACTACAATCCCATTAATTTGATCAGTTTAACATTCCTTGATTTCATTCATGATAAAGGCCTATAATTAAAATTAAAATAAAAATGATTGATGTAATTGTTCAAGTTATTAATCTAGAAAATTTAATAATTAAAATAATTGGTAAAATTAATGCAATTTCTACATCAAAAATTAAAAAAATAATTGTGATTAAAAAAAAACGAAGAGAAAAAGGTAATCGTGAAGAAGATTTTGGATCAAATCCACATTCAAATGGAGATGATTTTTCTCGATCAACAATAGTTTTTTTAGATAAAATTGATGCAAGTAGTATTACAATTAAGGAAATTAATATAATAATTGAGCTAATTGTTAATATAGAGAAAATTATTTATACTATTAATAATAGACCATATGATTGGAAGTCAAATATACTTTTTATACTATATAAATAATTATTTAACCTCCTCATCAATAAATAGATACATAAAGGAATAGTCATACAATATCAACAAAATGTCAGTATCAAGCTGCAGCTTCGAATCCAAAGTGATGGTTTATTGAAAAATGATTATTTAAATGTCGAATTAAACATACTAATAAGAATGTTGTTCCAATTAATACATGGATACCATGAAATCCTGTAGCTATAAAAAAAGTAGATCCGTATACAGAGTCTGCAATTGTAAATGGAGCTTCAATATATTCATATGCTTGAAGAATAGTAAAATAAATTCCTAAAATAACGGTAAAAAATAATCCTTGAGTTGTTTGTGAATGATTATTTTCTATTAAACTATGGTGAGCTCACGTTACTGTAATTCCTGATGTTAATAAAATTACTGTATTTAATAAGGGAATTTGAAAAGGATTAAAGGGGATAATTCCTAATGGAGGTCATGTTGCTCCTAATTCAATTGAAGGGGATAAACTTCTATGAAAAAATGCTCAAAAAAAAGAAACGAAAAATAAAACTTCTGATAAAATAAATAAAATTATTCCTCATCGTAATCCTGTTGTTACAGTCAAAGTATGAAGTCCTTGAAAAGTTCCTTCTCGTGAAACATCTCGTCATCATTGATAAACAGTTAGTATAGTAATAATATTTCCTAAAATAAATAATGAATTATCATATTGATGAAATCATTTTACTATACCTGATACAGTTGTTATTGCTCCAATTGAAGCTGTTAAAGGTCATGGTCTATAATCTACTAAATGAAATGGGTGGTTTGAGTGAGTTGACATTAATTTACTTCTCTAGAATAAAGAGTTCTAAGAACAGCAAATACATAAGATTGAATTATAGCTACTGCAGATTCTAAAACAAGTAGAGCAATTTGTGTAATTAATAAAAATATTAATAAAATAGAAGATATAGAAGGTCCTGTATTTCCTAATAATGTTAATAATAAATGTCCAGCAATTATATTAGCTGTTAATCGTACTGCTAAAGTACCTGGTCGAATTACATTACTAATAGTTTCAATACATACTATAAAAGGTATTAAAATAGCTGGAGTTCCTTGAGGAACTAAATGAGCAAATATATGTTGAGTATTATTAATTCATCCAAATAGTATGAAACATAGTCATAAAGGTAAAGCTAATGAAAGAGTTAAAGTTAAATGACTAGTACTAGTAAAAATATAAGGAAATAATCCTATAAAATTATTAAATAAAATTATTGAAAATAAAGAAACAAAAATTAAAGTAGAACCATTAGATCCTATAGGTCCTAATAGAGTTTTAAATTCATTATGTAAAGTTTGTAAAATTTTATTTCAAAAAATATGAAATCGAGAAGGTAGTAATCAATATATAGAAGGAATTATTAAAATTCCTAAAAAAGTACTTAATCAATTTAATGAAAGATTAAAAATACTTGATGAAGGATCAAAAACGGAGAATAAATTTGTTATCATTTTCAGTTAATTGATGTTGAAATTAATTTATTTTTAAAATTAGATTTAGGTATAGAAGGTGTATAAATATAATAATTTATTATATTAAAAATTATAAATGTAATTGAAAAAATAATAAATAAGCTTAATCAACCAATTGGTGCTATTTGAGGGATTAAAAAATATTAAATAATTAATAATTTTAGCTTGACAAGCTAAGGTTATATTTTAACTAATTTTTTTATCATTAGAAGTAATTGCTAATTTACTATAAAATGGTTTAAGAGACCAGTACTTGCTTTCAGTCATCTAATGAAGAATTTATATTATTAGAAATTCATTTAATAAAATAATTTACTGGAATTCTTTCAATTACAATAGGTATAAAACTATGATTAGCTCCACAAATTTCTGAACATTGACCATAAAATAATCCTGGTCGATTAATTAAAAAATTTGTTTGATTTAATCGACCAGGAGTTCCATCAACCTTTACACCTAATGCAGGAACAGTTCATGAATGAATTACATCTGCTGCTGTAATTAAAATTCGAATTTGTGAATTTATTGGTAAAATTACTCGATTATCAACATCTAATAATCGGAAGCTATCTATAAGTAATTCATTATTTGGGATTATATATGAATCAAATTCAATATTTTTAAAATCTGAATATTCATAACTTCAGTATCATTGATGTCCAATTGCTTTTAGTGTAATTGAAGGTTCATTAATTTCATCTAATAAATATAATAAACGAAGAGAAGGAAAAGCAATAAATAATAAAATAATTGCTGGTAAAATTGTTCAAATAATTTCGATTATTTGTCCATGTAATAAAAATCGATTTACATAATTATTAAAAAATAAAGCTAATATTAAGTATCTTACTAAAATAGTAATTATAATTAAAATTAAAAGTGTATGATCATGAAAAAAAATTAATTGTTCTATTAAAGGAGAAGAACTATCTTGTAAACCTAAATTTGCTCATGTTGCCATTAGTTTCTAATAAAAGTAAAATACTTTATATATAGAGCTTAAATCTATTGCACTAATCTGCCATATTAGAAATTAGTTAATAAAGGTAATTCATTATAACTATGTTCTGCAGGAGGAGTATTTTGTAATCATTCAATAGAAGAATTTAGTTGAATAGGAAAAATTACTTGTCGTTGAGATACTAAACTTTCTCAAATAATATAAAAAAAATATAAAATTCCTAAAAAAGAAATTCTAGATCCAATAGTAGAAATTACATTTCATGAAGTATATGCGTCTGGATAATCAGAATATCGTCGTGGTATTCCAGCTAGACCTAAAAAATGTTGAGGAAAAAATGTTAAATTTACTCCAATAAATATAATAAGGAATTGATTTTTTAATATTTTATTGTTTATGGTTAGTCCTGTAAATAATGGATATCAATGTACTAATCCAGCTATAATAGCAAATACTGCTCCTATAGATAATACATAATGAAAATGAGCTACTACATAATAAGTATCATGTAAAATAATATCAACAGAAGAATTAGCTAGTACTACTCCAGTTAATCCTCCTACTGTAAATAAAAATACAAATCCTAAAGTTCATAAAATAGCTGGTGAATATGTTAATTGAGCTCCATAAAGAGTTGCTAATCAACTAAAAATTTTAATTCCTGTAGGTACAGCAATAATTATAGTTGCTGAAGTAAAATAAGCTCGAGTATCTACATCTATTCCAACTGTGAATATATGATGTGCTCATACAATAAATCCTAATAAACCAATTGCTAATATAGCATAAATTATTCCTAATGATCCAAAAGTTTCTTTTTTTCCTGATTCTTGACTAATAATGTGAGAAATTATTCCAAATCCTGGTAAAATTAAAATATAAACTTCTGGGTGTCCAAAAAATCAAAATAAATGTTGATATAAAATTGGATCTCCTCCTCCAGCAGGGTCAAAAAAGGAAGTATTTATATTTCGATCTGTTAATAATATAGTAATAGCTCCAGCTAAAACTGGAAGAGATAATAATAATAATAAAGCTGTAATTACTACAGATCAAACAAATAAAGGTATTCGATCAAATGTAATTCCTGTAGATCGTATATTAATTACAGTTGTAATAAAATTTACAGCTCCAAGAATTGAAGAAATTCCTGCTAAATGAAGTGAGAAAATAGCTAAATCAACAGAAGCTCCACCATGAGCAATATTAGAAGATAGCGGTGGATAAACTGTTCATCCTGTTCCAGCTCCCTTTTCTACTATACTTCTTACTAAAAGTAATGTTAAAGCAGGAGGTAATAATCAAAAACTTATATTATTTATTCGAGGGAATGCTATATCAGGAGCTCCTAATATTAAAGGAACTAATCAATTACCAAATCCTCCAATTATAATAGGTATAACTATAAAAAAAATCATAATAAAAGCATGAGCAGTAACAATTACATTATAAATTTGATCATCACCAATTAGTGCACCAGGATGTCCTAATTCTGCTCGAATTAAAATACTTAAGGAAGTTCCAATTATTCCAGATCATGCTCCAAAAATGAAATATAAAGTTCCAATATCTTTATGATTAGTAGAAAATAGCCATTGTTGCGATTAAATGGCTGAATTTTAGGCAATAGATTGTAAATTTATTTATGAGAATTATTCTCTTTAATCAAACTTTATAGTCAATGATGACATTAGACTGCAATTCTAAAGGAGTAATAATTTTACTAAGGTTTAAAAGATTTCTTATATTTATAGCTTTGAAGGCTATTAGTTTATTTAACTTAAAACCTTAAAATAAAAAATATAAGGAAAAAGTTATGAATAAACCAAATGAAGAAATAAAAGAATAAATAAGTATAGTTTTCATAGTAGATAATTTATAAATAGAAGATATTAATCAATTATTATCAAAATAATTTAATATAAAAGCTCTATAGCATAATCGTAAATAAAAATATAATGTAATCAAAGTTATTATTAATATAAATGTTATTAAAAATAATTGATTATTTATAGTTAATGATTGAATTACTATTATTTTTGGTATAAATCCCAAAAATGGAGGTAAACCACCTAAAGATAATAGATTAAAAAAGAAAAAAAATTTAATTGATTTTTCTTTAAAGAATAATGTAAATAATTGATTAATATAAGAAATTTTAAATATATTAAATATAAATACTATAGAAAAAGTTAAAAAAGTATAGAATAAAAAATATATTAATCATAAATTTCTATTATATATTGCAGCTAGTATTCAACTTAAATGATTAATAGAAGAATAAGCTATTAATTTACGTAAAGAAGTTTGATTTAAACCTCCTAAGGCTCCAATTAAACTAGATAACATAATTCTTATTAAAATTAATGGTTTTATAATAATATAAGAAATTAATATTAAAGGAGCAATTTTTTGTCAGGTTATTATAATTAAAGCGTTAGTTCAGGATAACCCTTCTATTACATTTGGAAATCAAAAATGAAATGGAGCTGACCCTCTTTTTAAAAGAAGAGAAGAAAAAATGATTTCTGTAAAATAATTAGTTTCTTTTCTAAAATTTATTATTAATATAATCACTGCAAATAAAAATATAGATGAAGCTAATGCTTGAGTTAAAAAATATTTTAATGAGGCTTCTGTTGATATTAATTTATTATCTCTTATTAGGGGGATAAAAGCTAATAAATTAATTTCTAATCCTATTCATGCACCTAATCAAGAATTAGCTGAAGTAGAGATTAAAGTTCCTATTATTAAAATATTTAAAAATATAATTTTTGCTGAATTATTAATAATTAAAAAGAAAAGGATTTGACCTTTATAAATGGGGTATGAGCCCAGTAGCTTAGTTAGCTTATCTTTTTAATTATATATATAATATATTTTGGTGTATGATGCACAAAAGTTTTTGATACTTTTAGAAATAGTTTAATTCTATTAAATATAATGAATGTAATATTATTACATAATTTACCCTATCAAGGTAATCCTTTTTTCAGGCAATTCATTATATAAATAAATTTCCATGGGCATTTTTACAAGTAAATATATTTGAGTTTTTTTTTTTTTTTTTTTTTTATATTTTATACTTATATTTTATTTTATTAAAATTTGTTTATCTATAAATATTATTTAAATAGGTAATTTTATTTAGTTTAAATATTATAAATAAATAAATTTTCATATTATTTTTATAAGTAAATATATTTATATTTAAATAATTATTTTATGCATATATATATATATATATAAATAATTTATTAATTATTCAATATTTATTTATATAATATTATATAAATAATTTATATATATATATATTAATTAATTAAATAATATATTAATTAATAAATTTATATTTGATTATGTAATGTTTCATAAATACAACAAAATCGTTCATTATAATTATTGGTTACAACATATTTCATATTATTTAAGATTTTTTTATACCCTCCACCTAAAGATGGGGGTATATTCACTTTGTCATTCCGTGTGTAACACCTTAAAATATCGACCTCAGACCCTATAAAGTATATATATTCTGGGTCGTGGTAAAATTCTAAGACGATCTAGCCATGTCCGTCTGTCTGTCTGTTGAAAACACGCTGGCCGCCGAACGAAATGAGCTAGGAGGTTCAAATTTTTTCTAAATGTGTCTTATGGTTGCAGGTCGGTTGGGATTGAAAGTGGACGAAATCGGCCCAGAGGGAAAATTGTTTTCCCTAACAAGGACTGAAATTACCCCTAATATTTTGGCTATCTAAGCAATTTTTTTGGAAAATTCCTGCTTATACGCACTTGAAATTTGTTGTGTACATTCCTCTTGTAGCGTGAAAACACCAAGAAGTAAATAAAAGTTTGAGCGGGCGAAATGTTAGAAAAAGGAATAAAAATGGTACCAATGATACGACAACAGCTAGAAACATGAAATTAGAGCTATTTTTCAAAATTCGTACTTTTAAGGGATTCAATTGAAAAAGAGGAATAAAATGGTACCAACCAAACCGCTGAAATTGAAATCATGAAATTGAATGTGTATGAATGTGTGTGAAGATGCGAAACAAAAAGGAATTTTTCGAAATTTGTACTTTTAGACGGAAAATGGGGCGAATGGGGATAAAAATGGTACCAATCAAACGGTTGCAGTTGGAATAGGTGTGTAATGTGATAATTTTCGATATTCGTACCTTTAGGATCAAAATGGGATAAAATTGGTACCACGCATGAAATTCAGTGTTTAAATTCAGTAGTACATATATAAAGGGTCCGTCAAATAACTTTTTTTTTTAAATGCTATAAAAAACTACTGAAAATTTTCTCAAATTTCTTTTTTATCTGAAAGTACAATCCTTCCGGTTAATACTGGAAAATAATTTCATTCAAATGGCTGCCTCGGCTGGCCATGCAGTAGCCTTCACGATCGGTCCAATTTTTAAGCACATTATCGATTGTGTGCAGCTGTATTTCACCAATGGCTTCACGAATATTGTCCTTTAAAGCGTCAATTGTCTCCGGCTTGTCGGCGTAACACTTATCTTTGAGGGCACCCCACAAATAATAGTCCAACGGTTGAATAGTTGGAAAAAAACGTTAGATGGCGGACCCTTATTTATATATATAGCAGAAGACTATTAATATTATAATAATGAAGCAATGAAATTTATTTAAAACTGTGCGTATAAGTATGCCTTATAATTTGAAATTGTAAACAAATATAGGAATGCGCAAATATAACAATTTTCAAAATATATTACTTCATTTGTTTGTAAAGTCGACAACCTCTAATAAGTAATATTATCGAAATGCTCTCCGTGGGTATATAAGATTCGGCACGGCCGAACTTAACGCCTTTTTACTTGTTATTTAATGCGATTTTTCTTTGATCTGATGTTTTTGTGCATTTTAAAATTAGCATGAAGGAAAATATTAATATTTGCGATTTTCCATATATGCTAAGAGAATATACTGGAAACTTATGAATATTTATTTATGATACATTTTCAAAAAAATTACGAAGAAAAATTCTGATTTGAACTGGGATATTGTCCTTTCTTATGACCTCTTTCCATCTGCATTTTATAGAATGCATGGCGACCGTCTTCAGAAGGCTTCGTAGCGATAAAAACGAAGAAAATTCTTTCAGTGTAGATATTTTTAAATAGGCATTGTTTTTTTCATTTACCTTCAAACTTTTACCTTAAAACAGAATATTCGGAAAGAACAGAAATGGAAATCTTAACGAGGCTTTATGCCCAAAGGGTGAACTCTAAATATGAGAGTGGTCCATCTAATTTTGTATATATTTAGAAAGTCTTTAAGAGTCCTCAAAATTTTCCACTTATATACTCACCTTCTTTCCCCGATGTAGATGACATCTGCCTGCAGATCCTGCACCACTTCAACCAATTTTGTGGCCTTATTGAGCTGAACCAAAAATTGTCCCTGCCCATTCGAGGGTTAAACGATAATCATCCGAAAAAGACGTTTACTTAAGCAGTTGCTATCCTTTTTTCCTTTAGCTCGTTTTGTGCGGTGGGAGTGTGCGTGTGCATGTGTTGGAATTTGTTTCTATGTGTGTGTGTGTCTGTGAAAATGTTGGCAAACAGTTTGTTGCAAAGCAAAGTGGTATGAGTGGCTCAGTGTGTGTTGCAAAAAGTAATTAGTTGTTTTAAGCAGCAGTGCTTCTTTGCGTCCCCCCCCTTCTCTCTGCCGCTCACTCACTCTCTATCCATCTGCTAAAGCAACAACTGTTGACTGGATGTTGCCGCCCGCTTGCATGTTGTGCTGTGCGTACGTGCGTGTGTTGTTTTACAGGAAATGTGAATTCTTTCCGGTTTACGTTGTGTTGTGTTGCTGCTGCTGCTGCTGCTCCGGCTGTTGTTGTTGTTGTAGATGTTGTTAGTTTGCGGTGGTTGTTTAATACCAAAAGCTAATGTAATATTTACAATTTCAATTAATTTTTATTCCTTTTAGTTTAAGCAGACATCAGCATAATTTGTGTGATGGTATTTTATTTATTATAATTACCGAGATTCCCTTTTTTCCTTGTACTTCGTTATAAGGCAACCAACCCATTTACATGTTGTTTTTATGGTACCCCTTTTTTGGTGGTTGTGGGAGAGGGTGAGGGGGTGTTGACTTGATGTGGCAAAGGACCTTTGGTTTTTACCATTTGAAGTGCTATTTTAGTAAAAAGAATTTTGCGGTTTGTTCTCTTACATTAATTTTACTTTGGTAATTTATGGTCGTGGCACAGTGGGATATAATGAGAAAAGGTGAAGTATTGGGTGTTGTTTTTAATGGAATGGGGCTCAAAAGATGCATATTGAAGAGTTGATTAGGGAAATGTCATGTGCATAAATATACTTGATGTACATTTAAAATTGACGTTGTAAAAATAAAACTCTTTTCAAATTTTAAAAATTTATTTTCTACTATATGCTGTTGATAATGTGTCGCTGGAAACGCCTAATGACCTCGAAAATATCCGGTAATAGAATTGTTCCTTATTCAACTCTTTAATATGAATACATGTTCTATCGTAATTGGAAATATATACTTTCAGCATACCCTAATATATACTTCTTGTTTTCCATGCCTTTAGTAATAAAATACAATTTAAAATTAAAAAGAACAAATGAGAAATACAAATAATTTAAAAATTGCAAAAACTGAAAAATAAAATTTAATTTGAACTATCCTGGATCAAGACCTTTTTGCAGCTTTATTTTATAGAAGGCAAATTTATTTACAAATGCATGGTGACATTTATTATTTAGTTGTCCACTACCTTTATCATGGTCAAAACAAAGTTCAAATCAATTATTGATTTCGAAAAAATAAAATTTAATATTAATATTGATTTTTTTTAATTTGTTGTTTTACTTATTTTTATTTTTATTTTTATTTTTATTTTTATTTTTATTTTTATTTTTATTTTTATTTTTATTTTTATTTTTATTTTTATTTTTATTTTTATTTTTATTTTTATTTTTATTTTTATTTTTATTTTTATTTTTATTTTTATTTTTATTTTTATTTTTATTTTTATTTTTATTTTTATTTTTATTTTTATTTTTATTTTTATTTTTATTTTTATTTTTATTTTTATTTTTATTTTTATTTTTATTTTTATTTTTATTTTTATTTTTATTTTTATTTTTATTTTTATTTTTATTTTTATTTTTATTTTTATTTTTATTTTTATTTTTATTTTTATTTTTATTTTTATTTTTATTTTTATTTTTATTTTTATTTTTATTTTTATTTTTATTTTTATTTTTATTTTTATTTTTATTTTTATTTTTATTTTTATTTTTATTTTTATTTTTATTTTTATTTTTATTTTTATTTTTATTTTTATTTTTATTTTTATTTTTATTTTTATTTTTATTTTTATTTTTATTTTTATTTTTATTTTTATTTTTATTTTTATTTTTATTTTTATTTTTATTTTTATTTTTATTTTTATTTTTATTTTTATTTTTATTTTTATTTTTATTTTTATTTTTATAATAATACTAATACTAATACTAATACTAATACTAATACTAATACTAATACTAATACTAATACTAATACTAATACTAATACTAATACTAATACTAATACTAATACTAATACTAATACTAATACTAATACTAATACTAATACTAATACTAATACTAATACTAATACTAATACTAATACTAATACTAATACTAATACTAATACTAATACTAATACTAATACTAATACTAATACTAATACTAATACTAATACTAATACTAATACTAATACTAATACTAATACTAATACTAATACTAATACTAATATATACTAATATATTTAATATCTTATATGGATAAATTTATTTATAATGCATATATATATATATATATACACACACATATTTATTTGAAGTAATTTATTTATAATGGAAAGATTATAAATGTTATTAAAAATAATTGATTATTTATTATTTATATTATTAAAAATTATATATATATATATATATATATATATATTTATAATTTATTTATAATGAAAGATTATAAATTAATAAAATAATTTATTTGTTTATATTAAAATTAATTATATATACTAAATTATTTTATTTATATATTATATTTTTATTGGTGATTATTATTTATATTTTTTTTAGTTTTTGTATAAAGTTTTATTTTAGCTTAATTAATTTGTTATTAATTTAATTTATATGTAAAATTTTATATGAATTTTTATTTATTTTAATAGTAAATATATGTATATATATGATTTATATTCGCAGTAATTAATATTATTAATTAAAGAAATTTAGAAATAGTAATATTAAATAGTATTGGCTAAATTTGTGCCAGCAGCCGCGGTTATACGAATAATACAAATAAATTTTTGTTAGATAAAGTTAAATTGTTTATATTAATTAAAAAAATTTTTTATTAAGTGAAATTTTAAAAAATTTTTATATTTATATTTATTAATTGAAGCTTAAAAATTTTAATAATAAACTAGGATTAGATACCCTATTATTTAAAATGTAAATATTAATTCTTAGGTAGTAATAGTTATGTTCTTGAAACTTAAAAAATTTGGCGGTATTTTAGTCTATTCAGAGGAACCTGTTTTATAATCGATAATCCACGATGGACCTTACTTAAATTTGTATTAGTTTATATACCGTCGTTATTAGAATATTTTATAAGAATGATAATTTTCATAATTTTATAATAGAAAATATATCAGATCAAGGTGTAGCTTATATTTAAGTAAAAATGGGTTACAATAAATTTATTTATATGAATATAAAATTGAAATTTTTATTGAAGGTGGATTTGAAAGTAAAATTATAAAGATAAATAATTTGATTTTAGCTCTAAAATATGTACACATCGCCCGTCACTCTTATTATTAAGGTAAGATAAGTCGTAACATAGTAGATGTACTGGAAAGTGTATCTAGAATGCAATTTAAAGCTTATTAAGTAAAGCATTTCATTTACATTGAAAAGATTTTTGTGCAAATCAATATAAATTGATTTATATTTTATTTATTAATTTTTTTTTTGTTAAAAATATTTTATTAAAAATAATTGTAAATTGTATATTTTTAGTATTTTTTAAAGAAAAAATAAATATAATTATAGTTTAATAGTATTGTTAAAGAATATTGAAATATATTGAAAAATTATTATTTTAAAAGAAAATTTAATTTATTGTACCTTGTGTATCAGGGTTTATTAAATAAAAATTAAATTGTTAATTTTCTCGATTTTAAAAGAGTTAATATATTATAAAAGTTAATGTTATAAAATTATTTTTAATAATATATTAGAAATGAAATGTTATTCGTTTTTAAAGGTATCTAGTTCTTTAAGAAATAAATTTAATTTAGAAATTTTATATTATTAATTTAGTTGTTAAATTTAATAATTATTTAATTTTAATATTTTATGGGATAAGCTATAAAATAAATTATTAAAAATGTTTAAATATATTAATAAATATAAATTTAGAAATAGTTATTATTAATAAAAGTGTTATAATTTATTTTATAATTATATTATTTATTTAATTTTAATTTTTTATTAAAGTATTTATTTAAATTTTAAAAATGAAAAAATAATGATAAAATTAGTATATAATATTGTAAAAATAAATATATATGGAAAGTTTTTTTAAAGAACTCGGCAAATTTATATTCGCCTGTTTAACAAAAACATGTCTTTTTGAATTAATTTAAAAGTCTAACCTGCCCACTGAATTTTTTTAAATGGCCGCAGTATATTAACTGTGCAAAGGTAGCATAATCATTAGTCTTTTAATTGAAGGCTGGTATGAATGGTTGGACGAAATATTAACTGTTTCATATAAATTTATATTAGAATTTTATTTTTTAGTCAAAAAGCTTAAATAAATTTAAAAGACGAGAAGACCCTATAAATCTTTATATTTAAATTATTATAATTTTATAGATTATTTTTATTATAATAATTAGTAATATTTTATTGGGGTGATATTAAAATTTAATAAACTTTTAATAATTTTTATCATTAATTTATGTTTAATTGATCCGTTATTAACGATTAAAAATTTAAGTTACTTTAGGGATAACAGCGTAATTTTTTTGGAGAGTTCATATCAATAAAAAAGATTGCGACCTCGATGTTGGATTAAGAGATATATTTTGGTGTAGCTGCTAAAATGTTAAGTCTGTTCGACTTTTAAATTCTTACATGATCTGAGTTCAAACCGGTGTAAGCCAGGTTGGTTTCTATCTTTAAACTTTTAAAATATTATAGTACGAAAGGACCTAATATTTAATAAATAATTATTTTAAAATTGAATATAATTAATATACTATTTTGGCAGATTAGTGCAATAAAATTAGAATTTATTTATGTAATTTATATTACAAATAGTACTTGTTTTATATAGAAAATTTATTATTTATTATTGGAAGATTATTATTAATTATTTTTGTTTTGGTAAGTGTAGCTTTTTTAACTCTTTTAGAGCGAAAAGTATTAGGATATATTCAAATTCGTAAGGGTCCTAATAAAGTAGGTATTATAGGAATTCCTCAACCTTTTTGTGATGCAATTAAATTATTTACTAAAGAACAAACTTATCCTTTATTATCAAATTATATTTCTTATTATTTTTCTCCTATTTTTTCTTTATTTTTATCTTTATTAGTTTGAATATGTATACCTATATTCATTAAATTATTTTCTTTTAATTTGGGTTTATTGTTTTTTTTATGTTGTACTAGTTTAGGTGTTTATACAGTAATAATTGCTGGTTGATCTTCTAATTCTAATTATGCTTTATTAGGAGGATTACGTGCAGTAGCTCAAACTATTTCTTATGAAGTAAGTTTAGCTTTAATTTTATTAAGATTTATTTTTTTAATTGGAAGTTATAATATATTAATATTTTATAAATTTCAAATTTTTATATGATTTTTATTTATTATATTTCCTGTTTCTTTAGTATGATTTAGAATTTCTTTAGCTGAAACTAATCGAACTCCTTTTGATTTTGCTGAAGGGGAATCTGAATTGGTTTCGGGATTTAATGTAGAATATAGAAGTGGTGGATTTGCTTTAATTTTTTTAGCTGAGTATGCTAGAATTTTATTTATAAGAATATTTTTTTGTGTTTTATTTTTAGGTAGTGATTTATTTTCAATCATTTTTTATATTAAATTAACTTTTGTGTCTTTTATATTTATTTGAGTTCGAGGAACATTACCTCGATTTCGATATGATAAATTAATATATTTAGCTTGAAAAAGATTTTTACCATTTTCATTAAATTTTATATTATTTTTAGTTGGAGTAAAAATTTTTTTAATCTATTTATTATAGATAATTTTATTTAGTAAATAAGTTAATAGAAAATAAAATTTCTATCTTATGTTTTCAAAACATATGCTTATATCAAGCTCATTAACTAATTTAATAATTTATCTCATCATTTAGTAATTAATGGATTAATTATAAAATAAGAAAAGTAAATTACAGTTAGAATTTGTCCAACTAATACATATGGAGTTTCTACAGGTCGAGCTCCAATTCAAGTTAATAAAATTACTGTAGTTACTATAAATCAGAATAAGATTTGATTAATAGGATAGAATTGAATTCCTTGAAATTTACTTAAATGATAGAATGGTAAAATTGCTAGAATTGCAATTGATAAAACTAAAGCAATTACTCCTCCTAGTTTGTTTGGGATTGAACGAAGAATAGCATAAGCAAATAAAAAGTATCATTCAGGTTGAATATGAATTGGGGTAACTAATGGATTAGCTGGAATGAAATTATCTGGATCTCCTAATAAATAAGGATTAATTAATACTAATAAAATTAAAATTATTAATATAATAATAAATCCTACAATATCTTTAAAAGTAAAATAAGGATGAAAAGGAATTTTATCAATATTAGAATTTAATCCTATTGGATTATTAGATCCTGTTTGATGTAAAAATAATAAATGAATTATTGTTAATGCTAATACAATAAATGGTAAAATAAAATGGAATGTAAAAAATCGTGTAAGTGTAGCATTATCAACAGCAAATCCTCCTCATACTCATTGTACTAAATCAATTCCTAAATAAGGGATTGCTGATAATAAATTTGTAATTACAGTAGCTCCTCAAAAAGATATTTGACCTCATGGTAGTACATATCCTATAAAAGCTGTTCCTATTATTGTAAATAAAATAATTACTCCTATTAGTCATGTTGGGGTATATAAATATGAATTATAATATATTCCTCGACCAATATGTAAGTAAATGCAAATAAAAAAGAATGATGCACCATTGGCATGTATAGTTCGTAATAATCATCCATAATTAACATCTCGACAAATATGATTTACACTATTAAAAGCTAAATTAATATCTGCTGTGTAATGTATAGCTAAAAATAAGCCTGTTAAAATTTGAATAATTAAGCATAAACCTAATAAAGATCCAAAATTTCATCATGATGAAATATTTCTTGGTGCAGGAAGATCTACTAGTGCATTATTTGCAATATTTAAAATTGGGTGTTTAATTCGTAAAGGTTTATTCATTAGTTATATATAGGTCGTAAGGGACCCTTAGATAAATTTGAAATTTTTACTACTGCAATTAAAGTAATTAATAAATAATTTATTAATAAAATTGTTAGTAAATTTATTGGATAATTATATAATTTATTTAAAGATAAAGAGTTTTCTATAATATATGAATTTATATTTGAAATTGATTTTATTTCTGAGTTTATATATTGTAATAAAATATTTTTATCAATAAAAAATAGTGTAATTATTATTAATATAAAGATTGTAATGGAAATTAATGTTAATTTGATTGAAAACGAAAATATTTCATTTGAAGCTAAAGAAGTAACATAAATGAATAATACTAATATTCCTCCTAAGAAAACTAAAAATAAAATGTATGAAAATCAAAATCTTTTAGTTATTAAACCTGATATTAAGCAAATTAATGTTGTTTGAATTAATAAAATTAATCCTATAGCTAATGGATGTTTTATATTTATAAAAATAAAATTAAAAATAAATAAAAAAGATATTAAAATTCATTGTATAATATCAAGAAGTAGTTTAATTAAAAATATTAATTTTGGAGATTAATGATAAAGAATTTCTTTTTTCTTGAAGTTTTAAAAGAATTTATCTTATTTTTGATTTACAAGACCAATGTTTTTATTAAACTATTAAAACTAATGTTAATAATTTTAAATTTAAGTTTGTCTAGAATTTTATTTATTATAGGAGTATTTAGTTTTGTTTCTAATCGTAAACATTTATTGTCTATATTATTAAGTTTAGAATATATTGTTTTAAGATTATTTATTTTATTATTTATTTATTTAAATATATTTAATTTCGAGACTTTTTTTAGTATAATATTTTTAGTTTTTAGAGTTTGTGAAGGTGCATTAGGACTTTCGGTTTTAGTATCAATAATTCGTACTCATGGTAATGATTATTTTCAAAGTTTTAATATTTTACAATGTTAAAAATTATTATTATAATTTTGTTTTTATTTCCATTATGTTTTATAAAAAATATTTATTGAATGGTTCAAGGATTTTTATTTTTAATTAGTTTTTATTTTATTTTTATAAATATATATTCAAATTATTTCATGTCTATTTCTTATTTATTTGGAATAGATATAATTTCTTATGGTTTAATTTTGTTAAGTTTATGAATTATTTCTTTAATATTAATAGCTAGAGAATCTATTTATAAAAATAATAATTATGTAATTTTATTTTTATTAAATTTAATTTTATTGTTAATTATATTAGTTTTAACATTTAGTAGTATAAGATTATTTATATTTTATTTATTTTTTGAGAGAAGTTTAATTCCAACATTATTTTTAATTTTAGGTTGAGGTTATCAACCTGAACGTTTACAAGCTGGTATATATTTATTATTTTATACTTTATTAGTTTCTTTACCAATATTAGTAGGTATTTTTTATTTGTATAAAAATACTAATACAATAAATTTTTATTTATTAAATAATTATATATTTGATTTTGAATTTTTATATTTTTCTATAGTAATAGCTTTTTTAGTTAAAATGCCTATATTTTTAGTTCATTTATGATTACCTAAAGCTCATGTTGAAGCTCCAGTTTCTGGATCAATAATTTTGGCTGGTATTATATTAAAATTAGGAGGTTATGGATTATTACGAGTTTTTCCATTTTTACAATTATTAGGTTTAAAATTTAATTTTATTTTTATTAGAATTAGATTAGTAGGTGGGGTTTTAGTTAGATTGATTTGTTTGTGTCAAACTGATTTAAAATCTTTAATTGCTTATTCTTCAGTAGCTCATATAGGAATTGTATTGGCAGGTTTAATAACTTTAAGTTATATAGGAATTTGTGGTTCTTATACTTTAATAATTGGTCATGGTTTATGTTCTTCTGGTTTATTTTGTTTAGCAAATATTTCTTATGAACGAATAGGAAGTCGTAGATTATTAATTAATAAGGGGATATTGAATTTTATACCTTCAATAGCTTTATGATGATTTTTATTAAGTTCTGCTAATATAGCTGCTCCTCCTACTTTAAATTTGTTAGGAGAAATTTCTTTAATTAATAGAATTGTAAGTTGATCTTGAATTACTATATTAATATTATCTTTATTATCTTTTTTTAGAGCTGCTTATACTTTATATTTATATGCTTATAGACAACATGGGAAAATATTTTCTGGAAGTTATTCTTTTAGAGGAGGAACAGTTCGAGAATATTTATTATTGTTTTTACATTGATTTCCTTTAAATCTATTAATTTTAAAGAGAGATATATGTATATTATGGTTATATTTAAATAGTTTAATAAAAAATATTGATTTGTGGTGTCAATGATAAGATGTATCTTTTTAAATCGTGAAATATTTATCAATTTGTACTATTAGATTTGTAAATTTATTTTTTTTTAGAATACTTTCTTTTATAGTTGGATTAATTTTTATTATAAAAGATTATTCTCTTTTTATTGAGTGAGAAGTGGTTTCAATAAATTCATTAAGATTTGTTATAACTTTTTTATTAGATTGAATAAGATTAATTTTTATATCTTTTGTTTTATTAATTTCTTCTTTAGTTATTTATTATAGTAAAGAATATATAGAAAGTGATTATAAAATTAATCGTTTTATTATATTAGTATTAATATTTGTTACTTCTATAATGTTATTAATTATTAGTCCTAATTTAATTAGAATTCTTTTAGGTTGAGATGGATTAGGGTTAGTTTCTTATTGTTTAGTAATTTATTTTCAAAATGTTAAATCTTATAATGCAGGGATATTAACTGCATTATCTAATCGAATTGGTGATGTAGCATTGTTATTAGCTATTGCTTGAATATTAAATTATGGAAGATGAAATTATATTTTTTATTTAGAGGTAATGAAATTAAATAATGAAATAATAATTATTGGTTTATTAGTAATATTAGCTGCTATAACTAAGAGTGCTCAAATTCCTTTTTCTTCTTGATTACCTGCAGCAATAGCTGCTCCTACTCCTGTTTCTGCATTAGTTCATTCTTCTACTTTAGTTACAGCAGGAGTTTATTTATTAATTCGATTTAATATTTTATTAGCAAATTCTTGATTAGGAAATTTATTATTATTATTATCTGGTTTAACTATATTTATAGCTGGTTTAGGGGCTAATTATGAATTTGATTTAAAAAAAATTATTGCTTTATCAACTTTAAGACAATTAGGATTAATAATAAGAATTTTATCAATAGGATATTATAAATTAGCATTTTTTCATTTATTAACTCATGCTTTATTTAAAGCTTTGCTTTTTATATGTGCTGGGGCTATTATTCATAATATAAATAATAATCAAGATATTCGATTAATAGGAAGTTTAAGTTTAATAATACCTTTAACTTCTTCTTGTTTTAATGTAGCTAATTTAGCTTTATGTGGAATACCTTTTTTAGCAGGATTTTATTCAAAAGATATAATTTTAGAAATAGTTTCTTTGTCTTATGTAAATATATTTTCTTTTTTTTTATATTTTTTTTCTACAGGTTTAACTGTTTGTTATTCGTTTCGTTTAGTTTATTATTCTATAACAGGTAGATCAAATTTTTCTTCATTAAATATATTAAATGATGAAGGTTGAGTTATGTTAAAAAGTATAATTAGTTTATTATTTATAAGAATTATTGGGGGGAGAATATTAAGTTGATTAATTTTTCCAACTCCTGAAATTATTATTTTACCTTTTTATTTGAAATTATTAACATTATTAGTATGTGTTTTTGGAGGGTTAATAGGTTATTTAATTTCTAATGTATCTATATTTTTTATAAATAAGGCTTTAATTAATTATAATTCTTCTTATTTTTTAGGTTCAATATGATTTATACCTTATATTTCTACGTATGGTATTATTAATTATTCTTTGATTATAGGAAAATTAACAGTTAAGTCTTTTGACCAAGGATGATCAGAATATTTTGGAAGACAATATATTTATTTAAATTTACAAAAAAATTCAAAGTTAAATCAAATATTGCAAAATAATAATTTAAAAATTTATTTATTAAGTTTTATTTTATGAGTAATTATTATGTATATATTTATAATTTTATTTTA